>JAWQFJ010035169.1:0-10000 GCA_034096865.1 Theodoxus fluviatilis | reverse complement strand
ATCTCATTTGAGCAGCCAAGGAATCTTCCCTGATTCATCTGTCAACAGAAACGTTGATAATGATTGGGTAATAGCAGATGAATCTGCTGGCGATGTCGAACATGACGACGTTGAGAACTGGAAGTATCCGTGTAACGTGCGCACAAAATCGAACACTGAGAATGAAGCTGTGGGAAAGGAAACGAGAGACAACTGTCGATCACAGAGGCGTAAAGCAGCAAACCTACGCACTACAAAGACTTTGTCTCTGGTGACCTCGATCTTCATACAGGGCTTCTTGCCATTTCTGATCATTATGGCTCTTCGAGCTAATGCCCCATAGTTAGTAGTTCAAAATAAGCATGGAGACCCGCAGAAAGTCAATATTTTCTTCCCGAGGTCTGTTTTCATCCAAAGTGCAGCGAATCTTTTTCTCTACGGCGTTCTCCACTTGCAGTTTCGCTCCAAGTGCAAGCAGCTCATGAACTGTAGCGGTGGAAAGTAACTATGAGACCGTGTGGACCTTTGCACTTAGACTGGCCTATACAAACTTTAGACCCCTTCTTGCGGTCCTGCTCTACTTGGCCGAATGTGAGATTAAAGGAGGAATAAAATCCTAGAAAAGAGTACCGTGACGACGTCCAACCGACATTATTCCCCATGGCAACATTATGTTTTCTTTCATTTTGCTCCCAGTACAGATAACTCTTCTATGTGGTGTTCCAAATACATTGTATGTCGACTGTTGTTCGCTCATGTGTACTTCATGTACTTCAGAAACAGAACACGTGTTTCTTCTAACCTAGCACTGTCAGAGTTGTTGGAGATGGTCCTGCCTATGATAACAACGACAACGCTACTGCTGACGTTTCTGCTCCTGATGACGACGGTGACGATGATGGCAGTAATGGCGACGAGACGACGACAACAGGAAAACGTTAACAGCGAAGATGCGGTAACGATGACGACGACGGCGACGATGAAGAAGAATGACGATCTAACAGACACGGGGGACAGCAGTAGAGACCGTTTGTCTAGCGCACAGGATGTTCAGTGCAGAATGAATGTGTGTTCCTAGACAAATATTATACGACTGAACGCTCAAGCACAAAAGACACATTGTAGCGCTGGAGGGGTGGGGGGTGAGTCATGGTGGTGGGGGGTTATTTTCCTGTTTTCAGAAGGAAGGCCCACTCTACATCCGTTTGAAGGATTTAATGAATCAGCTTCGTTGTGTTTACGGGCCGTGGCCGTTCCCTCACCAATGAAAGGCCCGGCGTCGCGGTTCACTACAACTCAGAAATATTTTGCAAAGAATGAGCTTGTATAAAAATCCCAGGAGCAAATTATCGCACAGTGGAGTTACCGATTTTCACATGTACACATCTAAACATCTATCGACGCCGACGTCAGCGGTGTCTCTGATAGGTAAAAATGAAGAAATGAATGAAGAAATGAATGAAGATTCACGGCATTCAGCGTGGCTGAGACTATAGTCGTATAGTCTCAGCAACAGGTTGGTCACGTGATAGCCTTAATTCTTCCATAACATGCATACCACCATTCAACACTGAGTCTCAGCCACGCTGAATGGCATATCACATCGTTGAGTGTATTCCTCCGCTTGTTGTGATACACTCGATACTGGCAGCCATCTTTCCGTCAGTTCATTTTCTAAACATCGATTTCCCATAAATGTAAAACTTGTATGCGGTAAGATTCGAATCACAAGAGTGTAATATTGTGAACTCTACTAATTATAAGAACTTTGAATACAACAGCAACAATTATACTTCATTGTGCGAGTAAGGCATCCAATCCCGTCTGCATAATGATAATCTTTTGGACCGATAGTACGATACTCCCAGAAACCCGCTGAGTGCTTTTACTGATGAGGAATCATTAATTTAATGTATGCTTAAAAGGATTAAACTTAGAAAAACTGCTTCTGAGCTCTCCGATGATATCAAACTTCGGAATCGGACGGATTCCTACAGAAGAAACTTCGACTCGATCAATGTTCAACACAGAGACAACAGTGAGTAAAATCTTCCTTCTACTTCTAGATCAGTCGATACACGAATGATCCAAGTGTGGACTCAGCAGCTCGTCAAACAGTGTGAAGGCAGTTAGACCACAGGTTCCGGCCAGAAAGCATTTACTTGCGAGAGTATAACCATAGATTCACGAAACCAGCCCGGACCCATAGGAATCCTTTTCGATGCGTTTATACTGACTAGTTCCAAAGACAAGCGCACGTGCTGAAGGCAGTTTGCAACCTTATAGACGATGTTCGCGCTAAAAGTAGTTCTCAAATGATTTCCTGAAAATCTCATACATTAGTTTTATTAGAACACCAAATTTCTGTTTATCTATCGGGATAAATCATTGGAGTGAAATAGAATCGTCTCTTTTTACTCTCAATGGTCTTTTGATCATGTTGAATTTTGATTGGTAAAATCATTGGAATGTGGGGCCGAAGTCACGTGACCAACCTGTTTCAGAGATACTATATCTCTGTGTTCAGAATGGATTAACGGTAGACTATACAAAGTCATTGGCCACGAACATCATTTGAGATGGTTTGAGCACGTGCAAGTCACCATTTTCCTATTTATTCGCCACTCACAGCTCGTGCAGGGAGACGCCATTAATCTTGTCTTATCCCCAAGTCCTATGGGCTCGAACTGAGACAATGAGTCGGCACGGTAAGCTCTACTTTTAGCGAAACAGATCCCTTGCACTCAGTTAAATGGATCTTCACAACAGATACGGTAACTACAATGTTCTGTATTTTACTGCACGCCCACCACAGCTGTCGTGGAAAGGACTTCCTGTTTGTTTCAAAGAGAACAATGCATCTATTTCGAGAAAGCGCTCTGCGGTTGAACACTCCGGTGCAGTCACACACAGACTCTCTCTCTCTCTCTCTATCTCTCTCTCTTTATCTCTCTCTCTCGCTCGCTCTCTCTCTCTCTCTCTCTCTCACACACACACACACACACACACACACACACACACACACACACTCACACACACACACACTCACACTCACACACACACACACACACACACACACACACACACACACACACACACACACACACACACACACACTTCCCCTTTTTTCTCTCTTAAATAATTGTTTTCTATCCTCTTTGGAATAGTAAAAACTCAAACTGGGATATTTTTCTCTCTAACTAATGCTAGTGCGTAGACAGTTTTATTCGTTCTTAATATTTAGCCAAGATGACAATTAAAAAAACCCACATGAAAGAGACTACAAATGCATCAGAGAAATTCAGACACTACCATCTCGATTTTGGAAGTAGATAAATCAAAATGGTACAACGTACACTTTTAATGTCGTCAAGCGTTACTTATGAAGAATGTCTTTCAGTAACACCCTACCTCTATCGTCTTCATTCGAACTAGCTTTGCCGTTTCGCTTGGGAAAGTCAAAGGTAGAAATCGGAAGGACATTTCAGACTTCTTGCGCACCGATGCGCGCTTTGAATATGAAAATCCTTGCAAGAGCTTCTACTATTGTCATGAGAATAGCATCGGGTTAGAAATAACTCACACCGCGTCACTATGTCAGTCCATTCAACTCCAGTATGTTGACAAGGGAAATGGCTCTCCATCAGCCTCAAGGGAAAATCCCATCCTCGACATGAGGAACATCCGGATTCGTGATTCTTCTGACGCCACCTATTGTGAGATCCTTTTTCGAGACTCACAATATGAGAGGGAAAAAAAACTTATTCACATCCGGGGTGTTTGTCGTGCTTCTAGTGTCAGTCGACTGAATATTAATCCTCTTTGCAGCTGCACCTGTGAAGCAGAGATGTGGTCTGACCACTGATGTAAAAAACAATGGTGATAACGACGACGGAAATTGCGATGTAAACAAGATGGTGGTGTTCGTGATTTAGTTGGTTTTGTGGCTGCCATTTCTGCGGGGGAAAAGCATCAATCTCCATTAAAATGTACAGATCTTCCTTCAAAAAACAAAGACTTGCTTACTTCGAAATACACAAATCGCAAGAGAAATTCGTATCAACAAAAAGACATATAAAACATGCTGCAAATAATATCACTCTGGTCAAGACAAGTTGTACTCAAAGCTTGGATGTCTGAATAGCATTTGTCTTTCCCTCTCGATATCCCTCTACATTTCTTTTGTCTATGTGTTTCTCCCTCTCTCTGTGTGTGTGTGTGTGTGTGTGTGTGTGTGTTTGTGTGTGTGTGTGTGTCTTTGTGTGTGTCTCTGTGTCTGTTTGTGTGTCTGTATGTGTGTGTCTGTATGTGTATGTTTGTGCATATGTGTGTGAGTGCCTTTGTGCGAGTGTGTTTGTGTGTGTCAGTATGTCAATGTGTGTGTGAGAGGACTCACGCCCGTCGCCTGGGTTCCTCTCCTTTAGTTTAACCTCGGCCGACTATCTTTATCTGCTTCAGAACCAAGATTCCACTGTGTGGCCAGATCTGGGCATTCTTTTGCAAAATGTTCAGTTTGACTGCATTTGAAGCATCTGGCCGGAGAAGGAGGTCTCTAGCGTGGTTGAGAAATGTTTGGACGTGAAGAGCTGGATCTGGCTGACAACAGTCTATTTAAACTCTTCTCGAGTTCAGCAACCTTGGCACCTAAGGTTGTGATTTGCTCTTGTTGCTTTGTCCTGGGACCGTCAGAAGTTGACCATCTTCTTCTCCGATTCCCCACATTTGTCAAGAAGGCGCTGACTGTGAGAATGTCTCTCCGTTTCCCAACTGTTAAGGGTGACTTGATACTCTCCAAAAGTTCCCGAGTTTCTCAGACCGTGCGAGTCTGGCGGGGGAATTGGAGAAGAAGGTGGTCCCGGTGGATTCTTGAGGATACGTGGCCTACCTACTGGCGTGCAGGGCGGAAGCTGTCGACAGTGGCTTCGTCTTCCTGCTCATTATTTTTGGCATCTATGTACCATACTTTGGTTTGTCTCTCTCGATGTAACGCTGGGCTGCAAGTACCGCTTGGTCCAGGTTGTTAAAGTCCATGTTGAGAGAAAGCAGGGATGCTTTTTGATGGGAAACACTACGCAAACATTGATGGCACATAGCTTCCTCTACAAAATGGGTATCCTGGTTGGGAAACACGTCAAAGGCTATTTCCCGAAACCGGTCTGCAAACTCCAGGAGTGGTTCTTTCTCCTGTTGCCTCAAGTTACTAAACTTAGCCCAAAGTTTCTGCTTTTTATCGCCTCCCCAAACCTCCTCTCCATTGCAGAAGTACAGATATCAAAGTCCCTACGACACTGCATTGGAAGAGCACTTCAACCCAGCATTCTTCAGACACAAATGCAATTTTCCTGCGGCTTCCCTGAGGGTCAGTCACAGATAGCCGTCATCTCCTGGAACTGATCTTAGAATTGTTCCCACGGTTCTTTTCCATTATAGGAGCCCGTTATGGGTAGCTCCATACGAGAGAGACTAAAGTCTTCTCAAATTCCCCAGCCCAGGGTATAGGGTTTGCGATCATGGTCCAAATGGACCATGTTCTCCCGTTGATAATCAGGGGAGAAATCTTGTTGCCTCAATCTCCTCTCTGGGTGGCCAAGGCTATTGGTCCCGTCAGAGCCAATCCGATTGCCTCTCAGAACGACTCTGGTGAACCTCTCCAGGAAAACGAGCCATCCAATCTTTCCTCCACGTCAGTCTTGAACCGCTGGTACTCCTGCCGAAGGTTTTGTACAACATAAATACACTGTTGCATAGTGTGCATCATGTCTGTTACTGGGACATCTGTTTGACTACGAATCCACCAAGGAAGTTTCCGCGGGAGACGCGCAAGGGAAGCTCAGGGCTCAAGTCACGGCTTTGTTGGGTTACTTGAGGGAATGACTGTGCATGCGTGAGTTGCTCTACCGTCTGCAAAACATGACGTCTGTCTCTGGACCTCTCTTCACTACTGGGTCTTCCATCCACAACTAAATCATCTCGAACTGTGCGCAACCTAAGCGAGACAGGAAAGCCACGGGGACCAAAGCTGCTGGGTAATTGGGAGGCATGCAAATTGTTGTCATGCACTGGACCACAAGCATGCACAGCCGAGGATACCCCAATCATTTCAATGGTGGTGAACATACAAAATCAATATGAGAAGAGCATGCAAATTTGCATTTTGTAGGTGGAAATTCCTGCCGAGAATTATCACCCCTCTCCGAGCCTGAATCGGACTCGGACTCGGTGGGTGCTTCGCCCCCACCCTACCCCCACCCCCACCCCCACCTCCCAGCATTACTTGAAGCATGCGTGATGGACGATGCATTGGGTATCACTTCAAGGTCATCGGCATGCTTGAAAGCGAGTTCGTCATCCATGTTACATTTCCCCATCCAAGTAGCCATGAAAGTATCACATTGACGATATTTATTTCAAGCGTGCTTTTTAAAATCTCCAAAGTAAGCAAAGGGACACGCCAGCCATGCAGCCAAGGCATCAACATCGATTCATGAGGCATTAGTTTCCTCCTGTAAATTCGCCGGCGTGAAAATCCTCCGAATAGGGACATCTGGCGGAGGGGCTGACATGCTGAAAGTGGTAATAGGATCCCGAGCGCTGGGCTGAGCTGCCTGACTGGGTCGTGTTCCTTGCCTCTTTCCCTTTCCTCTGGGCGTGCAGAAGCAAAAATGGCAAAAAGGTAGACACGCACATGACGATAATGATGGTGACGAGTTGAATCAGACGATGCTGAGGAATGGAATGATCTGCAGGGAAAAGGTTGACGCACGTATATGCAGCCGCTCGTGGTAAAGCATAAGCAACTTCCCCCTCCACCATGCGGATAAAGCTTCAAAGCGTCAGCATGCACTCTCTCCTCAGTTGGTCACCATTTTTCTCAGCCAGGGGAGTACACGTTTCCTTCATTTACGTGGTAGAGAGAAGTGGTGAAAGAATAAACACACAGTCACAGTAGGGGTCTGTCGCAGATACACTGAACTCTTGCACAGCAACAGACAAAGCACACGAAAACATTGTACACAGTACACAGTACACAGTAATTTATTGCACCAAGTGACATCCTTTAAAAAACGAGCACGAGGAAAACTAAGTGATGAAGGCTAAAAGAAACAAAACAAAAACATCGCTTACACCCCTAACACGCCGTTAATGCAAAAAACATGGACATTTCCCGATGTACCTCACTCACGACACACACGCAGCTGCACACAGACAAGAGATAAGACTACACCTGAAACCAAAAGGGTTAACTGGTAAATGGGGCAATATACAATGAACAGTTAAGGTTACTATTTAAGAACTGTTGACAAAAGAGGAACAAACTAAGATGATACACCCACCCACCCATCCCCCTTTTAAGTGGCAATAAATAATACATATGAACAGAGACAAGACCACTAAGACGTACCCCCCCCCCCCCCATCCCACCCCCCGTCACCCCACAAAAGAATACAGTAGAACAATACAAAAAACAGTGAAAGCTACAAGAAGACCAACCCTTCCCCACCCCCACCCCCTCCCCCCCCCCCCCCCACCCCCAACCACACTCAGTAGCAGTCCATATAGCCCAGAGGAAGCACAAAAGAGAAAGTGGCACTGTCATAGATGTGGAGAAGTGTGTGCGCACCGCCGACAGGATCAGCGGCGGCAAAGCTGCCTGGGGAGGTTCTGGACAGCGTTGAGCTCCGTCACCGCCGTGGGGAAGAACGATTGTCACCTCCTTCACATAAGAGAAAAATTAATCAAAACAAAACACCAAAAAGTAACAGTCGTGAAGGTAGAACAGTCAAATATGAGAATATACTTCTACACAAAAACACCGTAGTACTTTCCCATTAGGCATAACAAGGCTAGAGAAAGACTGTTTGATGCGAATATACCCATTCTTCCTTCCCACGGAAAAACTGCAGAAGCAGCACCGACGGGAATATATAACATCGTCATGCCCCAATTGCGACCAGAGGAAAACACGCGGATGAAGCAAATACATGTATACGGGAGGCATACATCCACCGCACTTTGGAGCGCCACCCACGGGAATCAGTCTAGGACTGCATATTACAGCTCACTCTAGTTCTGAAAATTCACTCTGCTACGGTGAGATAACACGAGGAACCACGAGAGAACACGAGAGAGCACATGATAGCAAAGTGTTACATAAGAGATGCGGCAATATTGAACAAGTAGTTATATAGACACTTACACCCACATGGACAATAGATGGAAAATCAACAGGAAAATAACAATAAACCGATGTTTACATGCTTGACAGGTGATTCCTCATATTGATATGAAAGAAGACAGAATTGTCACGCCCACATAAAACAACGAACCACGTGCCACACTCGTACATGGATGTCTTTACTCTGTGGCCGAGTGGTCAGCGCGCTTGACCTGCGGTCGCTAGCGGCTAGCGAATGCGGCGTTCGAAGCTGCGTGAATTCTAGACTTGCATCCTTGAGCGAGGTGCTCTACTCACATTGCTTCTCCCCACCAAGGAGTAAAATGGGTACATGTGAGGGCTGAGTCGGAAGATTTGTGAGATAACTTTGGCGCGTTCATCCGCAGCCTGGTTGCATGCTATCTAGGGAGTTGATACGGTGTTGGAACGATACAAAGAGGTAGCCTGATGACCAGGGGGTAACTGTGTGCGGTTTGAGCATCCATCAATGGGTGAAAAAGTCGCAATATAAAAAAATACCCTTACCTTTAGCTTTTACATAGCCAGGGAATACAGGACCGAATGCTCCGATCAGACAGTCGAGCACCAGTGTTCTACGACGAAGGACACTAGCACTATAAATCCGTGTAGGTCTCTAATTCACGCCTACGGCCTACAAGATGGAAGAACAAAAAGAAACCTTTTTCCCCGTAGTGGCATTCCAAGAGGCACGAGTAACGACACAAGTGGAACATAATACAGCTTTTCCATTGTCCAAATCACCTTGTCTTTTTTATCCAGCACCTCGTAACCGCATTCATGCCCTGCGTTCAGTTGCACTGCTTCATGTCTGATACGATGTCATTCTAGTGTGACAAGGTGCACTTTTGTGCCACCATGACCCATCACTAGTTTTGTTCTTTTAGTGTTAGTTTTTGACCTCGGATGTCGAGCTTCGGCTCTCCGATTTCCCGCCCACGGGCTGGCTTCTATTTTTCCGCCCTTTGATCACAGGGCTTATTCAAGGCATGGTTGCGTGTAGACTTTCTCTGCATTGGGGAAGAAGCCTGCTTTGCTCCGAGGGCTATTTTTGGACGAGGATCTCTTTTCTTCTTTTTGTGTTCTTGGCAATCAATGCATTTTTTCCTTCTGACGTCATTCATGACATCATTAAACTGACCATGGGGATGGGTTTGCCATTGTGCTTTTGTATAACTGTTAGTATCAGATTAAATAATATATACTGAGAAAGCCTATTCCTAATTGTTTATTTTCAAACATATCGAACCTATTTCCCTTTTCAACCTCTCCCTATTTAATATTTCGCCCCCCCCCCCCCCCCCCCTCGTCCACTCGGTTACAAAATTTCACTAGAGACTTCGCCTACCGCCGAAAGTGTCTCTAGCCCAGTTGACATCACGTGATGGAAGGTTTTCGTCCGAAATATGCAAATGGAGGTCACACGAGAGGCTTGTGAAATAGCCGATCTGCTCCCTGACATACGCCGTTAAAGTAGTTCTAAGACTATTTCGCATAAAACTCATAACTTACTCTTGTTGAGGCAATAAATAAACGATTATTCAATAAGATAAAATGTTTGGGATGATATGGAAACAAGTTTTGACATCTGAATGATTTCTGTAATAGGTGGAGGAGAAAAATGTATCAGAACGAACTATTTTTGGCGCAATGCCGTAATAGACCGCAGGGCGTGGCATCGGATCGTTCAGGTCCGCTCAGCCAAAATATGGACGATGTTCCCATATTATATTATGATAGTACATGGTATTTGGGATTGAAAACAACAAAGTTCCCTCTTCGATCGTATCTATTAAACAGTGAAAAATGACTTTTAAAAGTGCGAAT
>JAWQFJ010035167.1:40000-48096 GCA_034096865.1 Theodoxus fluviatilis | reverse complement strand
ATGCATTGCATTGCGGTGCATTGTATTGCGGTGCATTGTGTAGCGGTGCATTGTATTGCGATCCATTGTACTGCAGTGCATTGTACCGTGATGCATTGTATTGCGATGTATTGTATAGCGGTGTATTGTATCGCGGTGCATTGTATCGCAGTGCACTTTATTGCAGTGCATTGTATCGTGGTGCATTGTATCGTGGTGCATTGTATCGTGGTGCATTGTATCGTGGTGCATTGTATCGTGGTGCACTTTATTGCAGTGCATTGTATCGTGGTGCATTGTATCGCAGTGCATTGTGCTGCGGTGCATTGCATTGTGGTGCATTGTATTGCAAAGCAATGCATCATGGTTCATTGTATAGCGATGTATTGTATTGCGGTGCATTGTATCGTGGTACATTGTATTGCAAAGCAATGCATCATGGTGCATTGTATAGCGATGTATTGTATTGCGGTGCATTGTATCGTGGTACATTGTATTGCAAAGCAATGCATCATGGTGCATTGTATAGCGATGTATTGTATTGCGGTGCATTGTATCGTAGTGCATTGTTTTGCGATGTATTGTATTGCTTTGCATCGTATCGTGGTGCATTGTATTTCGGTGTATTGTATAACAGTGCATTGCATCGCAGTGCATTGTTTTGCAGTGCATTGTATCGTGGAGCATTGTATTGCAGTGCATTGTATTGCGGTGCATTGTATTGCAGTGCATTGTATTGCGGTGCATTGTATTGTGGTGTTTGTATTGCAGTGCATTGTATCGTGATGCATTGTATTGCATTGCATTGTATCGTGATGCATTGTATTGCAGTGCATTGTATCGTGGTGCATTGTATTGCAGTGCATTGTATCGTGGTGCATTGTATTGCAGTGCATTGTATTGCAGTGCATTGTATCGTGGTGTTTGTATTGCAGTGCATTGTATCGTGATGCATTGTATTGCAGTGCATTGTATTGCGGTGCATTGTATTGCAGTGCATTGTATAGCGGTGCATTGTATTGCTGTGCATTGTATCGCGGTGCAATGTATTGCGATGCATTGTATTGCGATGCATTTATTGCGGTGCAGTGTATCGTGGTGCATTGTATTGCAGTGCATTGTATTGCAGTGTATTGTATCGTGGTGCATTGTATTGTGATGCATTGCATTGCGGTGCATTGTATAATGGTGCATTGTTTTGTGGTGCATTGTATCGCGGTGCATTATATCGCGGTGCATTGTATTGCGGTGCATTGCATCGTGGTGCATTGAATCGTGGTGCATTGTATTGCGGTGAATTGTATCGTGGTGCATTGTATAGCGGTGCATTGCATCGTGGTGCATTGTATCGCCGTGCATTGTATTGCAGTGCATTGTATCGCGGTGCATTGTATCGTGGTGCAGTGTATTGCGGTGCATTGTATCGTGGTGCATTGTATTGCGGTGCATTGTGTCGTGGTGCATTGTATTGCTGTGCTATTGTAGCGCAGTGTGTATATTGCAGTGCATTGTATTGCGATGTATTGTATTGCGATGTATTGTATTGCGGTGCATTGTATCGCGGTGCATTGTATCGGAGTGCATTGTATTGGAGTGCATTGTAACGGGGTGCAATGTATTGCAGTGCATCGTATCGCGGTGCGTTGTATTGCAGTACTTTGTATTGCAGTGCATGTATTGTAGTACATTGTATTGCGATGTATTGTATTGCGGTGCATTGTATCGCGGTGCATTGTATTGCAGTGCATTGTATTGCAGTGCATTGTATCGGGGTGCAATGTATTGCAGCGCATCATATCGCGGTGCATCGTATCGCGGTGCGTTGTATTGCAGTACTTTGTATTGCAGTGCATGTATTGTAGTACATTGTATTGCGATGTATTGTATTGTGGTGCATTGTATTGCGAAGCATTGTATTGCAATGCATTGTATCGTGGTGCATTTTATTGCAGTGCAGTGTATCACGGTGCAGGGTATCGCGATGCATTGTATTGCGGTGTGTTGTATCGTGGTGCATTGTATTGCAATGCATTTTATCGTGGTGCAGTGTATCGCAGTGCAGTGTTTTGCGGTGTGTAGTTAACTCTGCCGAGGAGCTTGTGTTTTGTATCGGTTCGTTAATTAGTTATTTAGCAAAATAACTCCAAAAGTTCAAAATGGATTCTGATTAAATTTGGCGGAAAGTCAGGATTTTACCCAAGGAACAATCTGTAAAATTTTTGAAGCTGTCTGTCATGCCATTTGGGAATTACAAATACAAACAAAATGTTATCCGTTGTGTAGTGTGGGGATTGGAAGCTGTCATGCCATTTGGGAATTACAATCACAAAAAACGATATCCTTGTGTAGTGTGGGGATTGAAAGCATAGAGATTTTATTGGTCATCACAAAGTTGATGACGTCAAACTGTTGATGACGAAACGTATGCGTTCCTCACTCGTGTTGCTTTCACAGCCAATGAAATGAACTAAACTTAATACAATCCGGCCTGGCTTGCACTGGCGGAACATGCTGCCTTTATTACACACAGAGGCCTGGCTTGCACTGGCGGAACATGCTGCCTTTATTACACACAGAGGCCTGGCTTGCACTGGCGGAACATGCTGCCTTTATTACACACACAGGCCTGGCTTGCACTGGCGGAACATGCTGCCTTTATTACACACACAGGCCTGGCTTGCACTGGCGGAACATGCTGCCTTTATTACACACACAGGCCTGGCTTGCACTGGCGGAACATGCTGCCTTTATTACACACACAGGCCTGGCTTGCACTGGCGGAACATGCTGCCTTTATTACACACACAGGCCTGGCTTGCACTGGCGGAACATGCTGCCTTTATTACACACACAGGCCTGGCTTGCACTGGCGGAACATGCTGCCTTTATTACACACACAGGCCTGGCTTGCACTGGCGGAACATGCTGCCTTTATTACACACACAGGCCTGGCTTGCACTGGCGGAACATGCTGCCTTTATTACACACAGAGGCCTGGCTTGCACTGGCGGAACATGCTGCCTGTATTACACACAGAGGCCTGGCTTGCACTGGCGGAACATGCTGCCTTTATTACACACACAGGCCTGGCTTGCACTGGCGGAACACGCTGCCTGTATTACACACACAGCCCTGGCTTGCACTGGCGGAACACGCTGCCTGTATTACACACACAGGCCTGGCTTGCACTGGCGGAACACGCTGCCTGTATTACACACACAGACCGTGGATAAGAAATGTTGGTTCCTTGGCGGAGGTGTTCCCTCTCAGAGTTCTGCTCTCTAGTATTTCAAATGCATCGCATTCTACTGCAGTGTTCGACGAGTCCCAGTACCCAGCCCTGAAGGAGGTCGTCATGGAGATCACCCATGGGCTCACTGAGCCCGGGGAGCGACCCCCCTACACCTGCTACCTCTGGTCCTTCACCGACATCTACCGCTGGCTGACCAATCGGTGGAACTCCCGTTTCTCCACCGCAGCCTTGGTCTCCCTACTCATCTACATAGTGGGCATCTTCACCAATCTGACGCTGCTGTTCTTCGTGACGTCAGAGAGCAAGAACTCCAGCAGCATGGTCAGTGTCAGGCATCGACGGGCGTCTGTGGGCAAACAACGAAAAAGGGGGAAAAAAGGTTGTTGTTATGGCAAGGCGAAACGATACAGGGTCGGTAGGTTGTCCAGATTTTTTATTTATTTAAAGGATGCCAGATTGAGATTGCGCACATTTACGTGCGTGCGAGCTTGCGCACGCGCGCGCGTGTGTATGTGTGTGTTTTCAGACATGTCATGTATACAATCGCTCTTTCACTGAAAACACAGTTATAAAATTAATATATGTTTAAATATCTACTTATTTATTTAATCTGTCAGTCGGCCAGTCAGTCAGTCAGTCAGTCAGTCAGTCAGTCAGTCAATCAGTCCCTTTTATTCATTCATTCATTCATTCATTCATTCATTCATTCATTCATTCATTCATTCATTCATTCATTCATTCATTCATTCATTCATTCGTTCATTTATTCATGTATTTATTTATGTATTCATTAATGTATCTCTTTATGTATTTATTTATTGATGTATTTATTTATGTTTTTTGTATCTATTTTTTGTTTGTTTATGTAAAAATATTTTATTCATTCATTCATTCATTCATCCATCCATTCATTCATTCATTCATTCATCCATTCATCCATTCATCCATTCATTCATTCATTCATTCATTCATTCATTCATTCATTCATTCATTCATTCATTCATTCATTCAATCAATCTATCAATTAATCAATCAATCAATCAATCAATCAATCAATTAACCAACCAACCAACCCCATTCAGTCATTCATTCAGTCAATCAGTCGGTCAGTCATTTATTATTAATTCATTCATTCTTTCTTTCTTTCTGTTTATTTATCTATTTAGTTATTTATTTGTTCGTTCGTTTGCTCGCTCGTTCATTCATTCATTTATTTATTTGTTTATTATTTATTTAATATATTAGTTTATTTATTCATTTATTTAACATAGAGTACTCAGTGGAGAAATGGAATAGCATGTAGTTTATTGTTTATCTTCGATTGCTTTTTGACTCACATGTGAAGCAAAAGTGAGTATGTACTCACCCGTTTCGTCCGTCCGTGCGTCCGTGCGTCCGTTTAAAACTTTAAAGTTGGATTTTTCTCGGAGACTATTTAGTCTATCAACACCCAATTTGGCATGATGGTGTAGGATGACAAGGCGTAAAAAAGCATTTACAGTGATGTGACCTTGCTTCAAGGTCAAGGTCGCAGAGGCCATAAATGTTGTCTAAAAAACAGCCATTTTTAACATTTTCTCAATTTTCTCTGAAGTTTTTTATATTGGATACCTGACCTATATATGGTATATAGGGCAAAGTAAGCTCTATCTGTTGATACCAGTTTGGTATCAGGAGCTCTTCAAAGTTGGATTGTACACATATTTTGAAGTGACCTTGAACCTGAACTATGGAAGATAACTGTTTCAAACTTAATAATTATGTGGGGAACATGTTGTACTTTCATCATGAGACACATTTGGTCACATATCGTCAAGGTCACTTTGACCCTTATGAAATGTGACCAAAATGGGGTAGTGAACCACTAAAGTGACCATATCTCATGGTAGAAAGTGCCAATAAGCACCATTGTGCTTCCTATGACTTGAATTAACAGCTTTGTGTTGCATGACCTTGGATGACCTTGACCTTGGGTCAAGGCCACATGTATTTTGGTAGGAAAAATGTTTAAAGCATTTCTTAGTGGATGATGTCATTGCTAGGTGTAGTTGTTTGACCTTGACCTTGAGGGTCACCTGAAGGTCAAGGTCATGTAAAGGTCAAGGTCAAGCATGTTAGTCATATGGGCTTTGCCCTTCTTGTTTCTTTATTCATCCCCCCCATGATCGGTAAAAAAAATTAGGGTCTACAGGAAAATAATAGGCTCACTCTCCTCCCCTCCCCCCATTCCCCCCACTCCCCCCCCACTCCCTCCCACCCCAAATGCCCTGAGCAGTCGCCTGCCGACTGGATACGAGACATCACTCATTTCGCGCTGTTTTCTGTCTATTTGTTATCTATAAATAGGATCGACTGTATCCTTGCGCGTTGCCTTTTCTTAATGACCTATTTATTTGTAGGCATTTAGGTCGCGCAGTATTTTCATAATAATGATGAGCAAAGTATGAATAGCGAATGACAGTGAACTCATCTCGTGAATAAGGCATGTTGTTGAAAAAAATCCATTTTCTTCCGAATTCTGCACGTAAAGAGCTGTTGCGTCCAGATTTTCCACAGCCGAATTTCTAAACAGTCAATCAACAAAAGCAACACGGGGAGGGGGGGGGGTGTATCTATTTTTAGACAACCAATCAGCAGCTGGCTTCGCACGAGCTCGAGCTACCTTCAGACAATGCAAGTCCAGAGGCGCGTTGCTTACGTGAGGATCCTACAAGATTCTCGCAGGAAACGCGAGGGAAGGGTGTTGCCCACAGCGTCTCGTTCACAAGAAGGCACTCGCTCCTAACGTGGTTTGCCGAGGTAGCTCCGTAGGTACTTCGCTGCGTCTAACGCAAAGACCCGGATGATACAAAATGGTGGAGACCGTGCCAGTTGGGTTGCCGTTCATAGACGGCCGTGCCTCTGTAATGTGCTTCTCACTGACCGAGAATGGAAAAGTGTACGTACACGGAATTATTTGCTGTTCGAGTGTTCATTCGTATTTACTTTGAGGAGTATAATGTAAAGGTAATTTCTGGACAAACCCTGTCGAAAATGTTGTATCGTTGCATACACGAAGCACCGTTCATGACCACTCTCTTAATTGTGACCAGTGAACTGATCTGGACTGCATTGAGGTACACAATTCTCGACAAAATCATCTGCAATTGAACCCGGGTTGCTTTCTTGTCTTTGAAAAAGTTCCCGTGAAACTCGAGATGTCAGCATGGTATGTTCTATCAAGTGAAAAACTGTTGGGATGTATGTATGAATTTCGTCTATCGGCAACTTCTTCACCGACTCTCGGGCCAGGACGCAGCCATGTTCTCTCGGATCCGTCCTTCTCATTGATGATTGGCCGTTTCTTAGACGTCTTTCGGTGCTTTCCTCGCGTTCGCCTTGCCCTCGAGGACGATGCCCGTAAGCAACGCGCCCTGCGCTTGGGAAAGTAACAGGTGGCTGGGGAAGGGAGGGAACTTGCAGAAAGACCATCGAACACGAAGTAACAGAAACAGTATTTGGAACATGAAGTACACGTTTCCTCGTCTGGGAGTAGATATTTTTAGTGGCCTTTTGAGTCACGAGAAACGATTCCGCGGTTTAGGACTGGTTCTATTCTCCCAGAGTTTTACGTGAAACACTTCTGCCCGTCAACCAATGGGCACGCTCCTTGCCTTCAACCGTCGCTCTTTAAGCTCATACGAGCCATTGATGTCTGGCTTTTTTTTTCTTTGGTTCGAGTTGTACTCAGCAGCGCGTTGTATAAGCTAGGCGAGCGTCCTGGGGTGCTCTGACCGACTTCCCATGACCTCTAATGCTTCATGCAACAGAACGCCCAGGGAGGCTCGCCGCATACAACTCGCGGCTAGGGCGAGTTGCTTGGCCTAACTAGATGGCAAATGATAGGCCGGTGTCAAAATGTGTCAAACATTTGACAACCTTCACATCTGCTTTCATCATGATGACACATGTTGACACCGGCCTATTCCTCGCAAGATCTTGCAACGTTCCAAGTATAAGTAACGAGACCCTCTTCTTCTATAACCAGGTGTACGTGGCGGCCATGTGCGTGACGGACCTGCTGGCGGGGTTGGCCGTGCTGTCCACGGACGTGACCAAGTGGCTGCGGCTCCGGGACTCGTCAGAGAAAATCTACCTGCCCGAGCTCGTGCGGCGTCCCCTGAACTTGCACGGCTCAGGCCTGACCTTCTTCCTGCCGCCCTCCTTCCTGAGCTTCGTGGTGTACCCCGTGCTGGTGTACGCACTGCGGCTGTGCAGCCCCTGGCTGTTGGTCGGGCTATCCGTGGACAGGTTCATCTGCATTATCTTCCCACTCAGGAAGGCGTCCGTGTGCACACCCTCCAGGGCCGTCAAGGTCAGGAAAAAGAGAAGGCGGGTTGGGGAAGGGATAGGCTGGTGTTGGGGAAGAGGTGGGTTGGGGGAAAGCGTGGGGTTTAGAAGGGAAAGGGGTGGGGAAAGTGGTGGGATAAGGGAAGGGATGGGGGAAGGGGTAGGGTGATGGTGAGGGAAAGGGACGGGGTGGGGTGAGGGAAAGGGGTGGGGTGGGGGGGAGGGGGGGAAGTGGGGGGAAGGAGGGGTGGGACAGGGAAAGGAGTCGGGGAGGGGGGGGGGGAGAGGGAGATGCGGTGGGGGAAGGGAGCTGAGGTGGGGGGGGGGGGGGGTTAGAAGGTGGAGAGGATAATTTGAATAACAGACGAGCTGCGACGAATGACAACGCGCTGCCCTGTGAATCTGCATGCAAACACGACGCTGCCCTCCAAGCCTTCCAGAAGCCCCCTATGGGTGCCCCCCTGTGGGTTGGGGGTGAGAATAGACCCACCTCGTCTCCCTACGCAATTCGAAAGAGGCGAATAACTGTGGACAT
>JAWQFJ010035167.1:22500-37500 GCA_034096865.1 Theodoxus fluviatilis | reverse complement strand
TGTTGAATGTCGACTCCAGATCTTCATTACGGTTGCCAAAAGAACATTCAAGTTCACAAGCTCATTACGGTAGTTAGAGTAAATTGCATGTATTTTTCATGGATGTCAATTACAGGTAAGGAGCACAGGTGCACATGATAGATGTTAATTGCAGGTGCTGACTACAGGAGACATTTGTAGGTGCCAATTGCAGATGCTTAATAGAGGTGCTAATTACAGGTTCTAACTGCAGGTGTTAATTACAGATGTTAATTACGAGTGTTAATTACAGGTGTGCGCTGTGACGGTGGTGTGCTCCGTGCTGGTGGCTCTGGGGCGCCTGGCCTTCCCTTCCCCCGTCTTTGCAGAGGGCGACAATCGCTTCTGCGTGACTGGAGAGGAGGACCTCGTGGGTTTGCCTGGAGACAACCCCCTCTACGTCTTCTCCTTCTTCAGTAGGTCTCTCTCCACTCCTCGCCTTTGTCAGTGCAGCATTCAGCAGCAGCAGCAGCAGGAGCAGCAGCAGCAGCAGCAGCAGGAGCAGCAGCAGCAGCAGCAGCAGCAGCAGGAGCAGCAGCAGCAGCAGGAGCAGGAGCAGCAGCAGCAGCAGCAGCAGCAGTTGAATAGCGCTTGTTCCGACTCCCACTGAGTCGCTCGCGGGGCGCATCAATCAGCATTCTGTGAACCCGAGTCACGTGACTCTGGCACAGTTCGCAATGACTGCATAATAGACTTGACCCTTCGCATTACAGCATTGCGCCAAAAATACTTCGTTCTGATACTTTTTTCTCTCCACTTTTTACATAAATCATTTATATGTCAAAACTCTTTTCCATTTCAACACAAACATTTTATTTTATTGAATAAACGCTTGTGTTTATTGCCTTAACAAGAGTAAGTTAAGAGTTTTGTGCGAAATAGTCTTATAACTACTTTAACGGCGTATGTCAAGGAGCAGATCGGCTATCCCACAAGCCTCTCGTGTGACCTCCTCGTGCATATTTTGAACGAAAACCTCCCACCACGTGATGTCAACTGGGCTAGAGACACTTTCGCCGGTAGGCGAAGCCTCTAGTGAACTAGAATTATCAACCAGTAGTCAGTTGAAGCGTTTGGTAAAGAGATGAGTTTGTAAATCTTGTCTTAATGCATCCATCTTTGGGTATCATTTGAGTTTATCAGGTAGGGCATTCCAGACGAGAAGCTTAACACAGGAAAATGCCCTCTGCCCAAATCTGCGCTTGGTATCTCTCCACTGGTTGAGCAGGAAAGCTGATGCAAACCGTAGAGATCTGTGGGTTTACACTGTGGCGCAATGTGTTGAAGAAACAGTCATACGTTCTTGTCGTCGTGTTTGTCCGTGTCATCGCTGTCGTCGACATTGTGGTGATGGTGGTGGTGGTAGTGTTGGCGACAATGGTTGTGGTGGTGGTGGATGACGTTTGGTATTGACGTTGTTGACAGTTTTATTGTTGTTTCTTCTCTAAATGTGTTTCTTTGTGTGTGTGCTGCTGTGTTGTTTGCTGCGTTAACACCATCATCATCGTCGTCACTGTCGTTGTTATCGTAGTAGTGGTGACGATTGCTGTTATCAATGCTGATGTTGTAGACACTGTTTTGTCAGTGTCTCTTCTTGAAAGTTGTTTCTTTGTGTGGGCTGCTATGTTGACATTGTCGTTGACGTCACTTTCGTTGTTATCGTGGTGGCGATAGTAGTGGTGGTGGTTGCTGTGATTTATGTTGATGTTGTAAACATTGTTTTATCATTATCTCTCTTAAAAGTGTTTTCTTTTTGTGTGTGCTACTGTGTTGTTTGCTGTGTTAAAATCACCGTCGTTGTCACTGTCGTACTGAAAGTTGTCTTCTGACATATGCAGTCATCCGGTTAGTGCCGTCATCGAAACTATCGTCGCATTCGTCATTGCTCTTCTTGCTGTTATCGATTATGCTTATGTAGCCGATGGCAACACAACAACTTTTATTACTACAACTGCTTTAGAAGAAAAAAATCGTGCCATTTTTTCCGGTTTACTCCCAATCCACTCTAGTTTTCTTTTTATTAGTAAATCCATTACTATCATTCCCTGTAGAAAACATCGTCTTTGTCGATATATATATTTCTTATTCTGACATTTGTATAGACATTTCCACTGTTCGAGATTTAGAGATTACCCTGAACTCTTCCATTTACTTCGTTATTTCGCTTTTGGATTAGTGCATGCGGGCTAATGTTCTTACGGCTCCATCGCAAAGACTCACGTTCTAGTGACTCGCAACTGTGCAGCGACTTCGCCACTTCCTTCGCTCAGAAAGTTTAGACGATCCGGCAAAAGCTCGATCAAGGTCGCGCTTTTGTATGCGAAGACAATGCAGGCAACATACCACCAGAACTTTCCATCCTCCAGCAGACATCTACCACCGAGGTCAAGGCAGTTGTAGAAAGAGCCCCGTCTAAGAGTTGCCCTCTCGACGTCATCCCTACGTGGTTGTTGAAGAAGCTACTTGATCAATTCCATCACTCACATCATAAACACTTCCCTCTCCACAGGAGAATTTCCAACTGCCTTCAAGAAATCCATCATATTCCCACTCTTGAAGAAACCATCTCTCGACAAGGAAATTCTGACTAATTACAGACCTGTATCCAATCTTTCCTTTCTCTCAAATCTGTTGGAAAAGGTGGTTGCACGCAGACTGACTCGACATCTTTCCGAAAACAGCCTCTTCGAGCCCTTCCAGTCAGCCTACAGACCGCCCCACAGCACAGAGACGGCGCTCATTAAAATCCACAATGACATCATGATGGCAATGGACGAGCGGAAGATCATGCTCTTGATCATGCTGGACCTCTCAGCAGCCTTCGACACCATCGACCACCATTGTTGTTAAAGAGACTAAAAAAAAGGATTGGGATCAAAGGAGTGGCCATATCATGGTTTAGATCCTATCTCAGTGAGCGCATGCAGTGCGTGCAAGTGAACAACGCCACGTCATCACCGGGGATCCTGGAGTGCCGCGTACCTCAGGGCTCCGTCCCCGGACCGCTGCTCTTCACCATTTACATCCTGCCTGTTGCAGATATCATGAGAAAACATGAGATTCCGTTCCACATGTACTCTGACGACGACCAACTCTACGTCAGTGCAATCCACGACCAAATTGCAGCATCAGTGCAGCGACTGCACAAGTACGTCACTGACATCAGGGAGTGGATGTCATCGAATCTGCTGAAGCTGAATGATGACAAGACAGAGTTCCTCATTTCGGGAACCCTGCAACAGCTTCAGAAAATGGGCCAGGTCAACCTGCGGATAGGTGACAGCATCGTCACTCCAACAAAATTAGCCCGCAATCTCGGAGTCGTGTTTAACTCCGGGAGCGCTGTATTGTACGGCATTCCATCAAAACACCTGAATCGACTCCAGGTCATCCAGAACAGAGCAGCGCGCCTCATCACTGGAGGCAGGAAGGACTGTCGAATGACGCCACTGCTCCACAAACGTCACTGGCTTCCTAATAGGCAGCGTATAGCCTTCAAGATCCTCGCTAATACCTTCGAGTGCTGCCAGACCATTCCTACCGCCCCATTGTACCTGCAGCAGCAGCTCTCCCGACACTGCCCCCCTAGAAATCTGAGGTCTGGTGCTTCTCATCTCCTCAGGGTGCCACCGACAAGGTCTTCGTCGGGGGATCGAGCTTTCCGCTCTGCTGCACTAGTCCTATGGAATCAACTGCCAGAGGCGTTGCGTCAGGAGCCAAAACAGAAGAAGTTCAGAGGAAGCCTCAAGACGTGCCTTTTCCGCCAAGCGCGTCTTGCTGACTAGGGGATCCTAGTCGACCCCTACTAGGGACATCCTAGAATCATGGAAAATTTGTGACATTTGTGTGTGTGTGCATGCGCCACTGAGCAGCCTTTGGGCTGGAAGTGCGCGCAATACAAGTACATTATACATACATACATTCACGCTCCCTACACACATACATATACATGAAAAATATTGTAAATAAACATTTTATTCATTTAGCTTTCTGTTGGCTACATGTCCATACAAAATGAAACCTTTACCGTACACTGGTTGCTCAGACCGAATTTTTAGTGAGAGATCACTTTTGTGCGTGGGTTTGCAAAATGTTTCTATGGTGTTAATTATCTCCCTCTCTATCTCCCTCCTTCCCTCCCTTTCTCTCACTTTCTCTCTGTCTCTGTTTTTGTCTGTCTCTGTCTGTCTGTCTCTGCCTGCCTGCCTGCCTGCCTGCCTGTCTGACTGCCTGCCTGTCTGCCTGCCTGCCTGCCTGCCTGCCTGCCTGTCTGCCTGCCTGCCTGCCTGCCTGCCTGTCTGCCTGCCTGCCTGCCTGCCTGTCTGTCTGCCTGCCTGCCTGCCTGCCTGCCTGCCTGTCTGCCTGCCTGCCTGCCTGCTTGCCTGCCTGCCTGCCTGCCTGCCTGCCTGCCTGCCTGCCTGCCTGCCTGCCTGCCTGCCTGTCTGTCTGTCTGTCTGTCTGTCTGTCTGTCTGTCTGTCTGTCTGCCTGCCTGCTTGCCTGAATGCCTGCCTGTCTGCCTGTCTGTCTGTCTGTCTGTCTGTCTGTCTGTCTGTCTGTCTGTCTGTCTCTGTCTGTCCGTCTCTCTCTCTCTCTCTCTCTCTCTCTCTCTCTCTCTCTCGCAGGTCAAGGTCATTGCACTGCCTAAATCTAAGACTGGTTCAGTACCCGATGATTACCGTCCCATATCAATTATACCTCATATCTTCAAACCACTAGAAAGATAGTTCACAACCATCTTTTCTCGTATCTTGACCACTTTGACTTATTATATCAATTGCAATCCGGCTTTCGCTCCCATCACTCCTGCCAAACTGCTTTATCCTTCCTGGGGAATGACTGACTATCAGCCACAAACAACCTTACTGTCTGGTACCATTTTCTTGGACCTGAAAAAGGCATTTGACCTAGTTGGTTACGAAATTCTCCTTGATAAACTTTCGATGTACTTGAAAAATCCAACATCAGTCTCCTTCTTCCGATCGTACTTGAAGCATAGAAGCCAATGTGTCTATGTCAACGGGTCGTATTCCTCGAGACGATTCGCAATGTCAGGGGTTCCACAAAGCTCAATGTTAGGTCCATTGCTCTTCAGCTTGTATATCAATGATCTACCATTGAGTATATCAAATGAAAGTATCAAATGCACTATGTTTGCAGATGACACCATTATCAACGTAAGCGACAGAAGCATACATTCCATCCAATGCACCCTGAACGTTACCCTTGATGATTTACCAAAATGGTGTTCATCAAATAGAATGGTAATAAACCCCTCAAAAACCAAGTGAATGATCCTAACTACAAGACAAAAACGTCAACGACAACCCCTAACCATCAACCTTTTGCTAGAAAATGAAATCACTGATCAAGTTTCTTAACACAGAGTGCTAGGCATAATTGTTGATGAACAACTCACTTGGGAACAACATGTCAATGCCTTATGCAAAACTATTGCTAAGAACATTTTCCTGCCCTCCAAACTGAGGCATTTTGTCACCGCCGATGCATGCGCAATGTTTTTTCACGCACACATAAATTCCCATATTAATGTTGCATCTGTTGTATGGGATGGCTCCATGGCAGTGCACTTGAACAAGATTACATCACTGTACAGACGAGCTGCCAAGCTTATAATTTCCGACTCAACATTGTCTACGGATGAAAAGATAAAAAATCTTGGCTTACTACCTTTCCAAAAACACCTTGTCCTCAATAAATGCATCCTTACGCACACAATTGCTCATTCACGAGCACCGAAGTATCTTACTGATCTCTTCATTCGTCCCCAAACAAGCCATTCACTATCTCGCAACATTTTCATTCTGTATGTATGTAAGTAATTTATAGAGCGTCTGAATTCAGCACTTCTGCTGCTCTTCGGCGCTTTACACAACGGCATATTGTCGTTTCAGTCTCTGAAGAGGAAGGTCTTTAGGCCTCTTTTGAAGCTGGACAGAGACGGGGCAGCTCTGAGTGGTTCTGGGAGAGAGTTCCACAGCCTCGGGGCGGTAGCAACAAAAGCTCTGTCTCCCCATTTTTTGAACTTAACTTGGGCACATATGAGGAGAACACTATGGGCCGATCTGAGATCGCGGGCTGGTTTGTACAGATTGACCAGGCCACATAGGTACGATGGCATATTTTCCTCTTTGAGACATTTGTAGACGAGCGTGCAGATCTTGCAGACATCTCGCTTTTGGACAGGTAGCGAGTGCAGATCTTTGAGTACTGGGCCGATGTGTTCCGTCTTCTTCACTCTTTTCACCATTCTGGCGGCACAACCTAGAGTAGATATTTTCAAAGGCAGTATTACATATTCAGGTGTTATGATATATGGAATACACTCCCATTGCACTTAAGGAACAATATTTCCATGAAGTCTTTTAAAGCATCCATACATGATTATCTATTCAGATGATATCACTTCTGCTGCCTGTACATATGGCACGTATTGCTTGAACTTGAAGACTCACTGAGCTGACAGTTGTCAAAGGCATCTACTAAAATAATTGTCATTGTTGATCATATTCTTCATATACCTTACCTATTGTTGAACATAGATTATCTACTGTGTATTTTTGTCTTAATTATCCATGTTTTCATTTCTTTTTGAGCAAGGACAATTTGTACGATAGGCAGAATTGCCTAAAATTTTATCCTTGATAAATAAAGAATCAACCAATCTCTCTCTCTCTCTCTCTCTCTCTCTCTCTCTCTCTCTCTCTCTCTCTCTCTCTCTCTGTGCCATACATACCACCCATTTATCCCAGTGTAAATGCCTTTTGTCCCTACAGCCCTGGCCTGTGTGGGTGTGTTCCTACCTGTGCTGATGTTGCTCATCGTCAACACAGCCACTGCAGTGTCGTTGGTCCGATGGAACAAGGCACGGAAGGAGTTGTCGGGCTCGGCTGTAAGGGGAAGCATTCGTCCCGTCGTGATCTTGGTAAGACAACAAGAGTGCTCTCCCTTAACCTTGCTAGGTTGTGATTCTCAAAGCCAAGATCGAGCTCCATATTTTTAAAGAGCGGTTGTGACAGCGCAGATTGGGTGTGGGATATGGGTTCTTCTTTGCCAACCACTCTCCCCCCTAAATAGCTGTGTTCATGATACTAAGAATGTGATCAAGCATTCGCTTGAGTGAAGAAAAGGATGTACAGCGCACCTCCCGCTATTCAAGTACTTAAACAAGATATCTCAGTTTACCGTAACACTTTTACTTAAGTGTGTGTGTGTGTGTGTGTGTGTTCGCGCGCGCGTGTGTGTGTGTGTGTGTGTGTGAGAGAGAGAGAGAGAGAGAGAGAGAGAGAGAGAGAGAGAGAGAGAGAGAGGGAGGAGGGAGGGAGGGAGGGAGGGAGGATGAGAGGAGGGAGGGAGGGAGGGAGGGAGGGAGGGAGGGAGGGAGGGAGGAGGAGGGAGAGAGAGAGAGAGAGAGAGAGAGAGAGAGAGAGAGAGAGAGAGAGAGAGAGGGGAGAGATATATTTGATTTTTGGATTGATTCTTTATTTGTGGCCGACGAACCATCACGTGTGTAAAGTTTTTAAAAAACATATTGTGTCAAGATGGTATTAGTCAGCATGAACTGGAATCTAGCCAATTCATTTTCTCCTCTCAAAGTTTCATGGAATAAAGATTTACATTGACACGTCTCTCGTTTCCCTGGTGTCTGATCCGTTTAGAAGGAAACAATACCGTCCACTTGAACTTGACTGTATATTGCGTGCAATATGCTTTTCCCTAAGTTCGTCATATGCATGGCAATCAATCATAACTTTTTCGTTTTCCACCAAACGACAGAGTAGAATATGATATTTCTTCTATCATTGTTATTGTAACGCTGGTTAACTCTCAAATCACTAATTCCTAACCGGGAACGGATAAAGGCACCACGAAACTTTCTGATTGTGAAAAAGCTAAAATACCTTTAGAGACCAAACGTATCTTTAAGAGTAGAATACACCATGTATCTTTCGATATTTTGGTTGCTGGCATCCCATGACTGACGCCAGCAGTCCTGCAGTCTTTGTCTCAATTGTGTTCAAAAGCATTTATTGTTCCCCACTCGTCCGTTCATCCAAATATGAATATATCCCAGTATACATAAGGTATGTTTCACTTTCTGGGCCAGTTCTTATTGTCTGGAATATGGAAACTAAGTAGCATCTCTTATGCTTTTCTCGGTAACCTGTTTGTGGGTATTTTCGACAGTCTAAGGCAGTATTGTACAACCTTAAGTTGGATTGAAGAAATTGAAGGAAACAAGATTATAAGAAGACGTGAACAAGAATGTTCGAAAGTCAAATAACTTATAAAGAGTAGGCAAAATGTCAAATCTGTTGCATTTCCTCCTCCCCCCTCGCCCTCCTCCCCCTCCTCCCCCTCATTTCCCTCCTTTCCCTCCTCCCCCTCCTCCCCCTTCCTCTCCCCTCCTCTCCCTTCCTCTCTCTCCTCCTCCTCCTCCTCCTCCTCCTCCTCCTCCTCCTCCTCCTCCTCCTCCTCCTCCTCCTCCTCCTCCTCCTCCTCCTCCTCCTCCTCCTCCTCCTCCTCCTCCTCCTCCTCCTCCTCCTCCCCCTCCTCCTCCCCCTTCACCGTCCTCCTCCTCCTCCTCCTCCTCCTCCTCCTCCTCCTCCTCCTCCTCCTCCTCCTCCTCCTCCTCCTCCTCCTCCTCCTCTTTCTTCTCTTTCTCCTCCTCCTCCTCTTGCCACCTGGTGATTGTTGCTGCTGGCTGCACAGGTGATGGACATGCTCATGTCCTCCGCGCTGTCGCTGCCCTACTGCCTGCTGGTCATCGTGCAGTGGAACGACCGTGGCGCCATCACCAGGCTGCCCACAGACCCCGGCTACCTGTCCATGGAGCTGTTCGAGGCCTCGGCCACCGTGCTCTTCGTAGCCACCTTCACGCAGCGCTCGCTCTTCTACCTAGTCGCCATGGCAACCAAGCAGCACAAGCGCGAGAGAAAGAGGTAGAAGAAGAGGAAGCCGAAAGCCAGGAGAACCTCAGTCGGCTGACTCTCCGCCTGCAACGCTCCGCACGCTGCGCGCGAGCCTCATCGTGGCAGCACTCTGCTGCGTCCATGAAACTAGTTTCCAGTGTGGATCCGTTCCGCTTGGAAAACTAAAGTGTCAATCTGCATTTGTATGACACTTTCCTTGTTGTTGTGGTCACTGGCGTTACAAATGATGATTTCAAAACAAACTTTGGTCCTATCTTGGAAAGGACAGATGTCTTCTTTCAACCCACAGCATGCGGTAACACGAGTGTTCACTCTGTGTATTGCTACGCTATTGCTGTCGTGGTTCATGTGGTTGTCGTCGTTGTCATCGTTGTTGTTTCTGTTGCAGTTATTGCTATTTATCAATACTAAACATGGCGTGGATTAGGCTCCTATTAAGACGATTAAAAAAAATGTTGGAACGTCATAGTCGTGGAACCAACACTCACAGTGTCCCACAGAGGGGCAGATGTGTCGTGTATGTTCACTTTGTGGATTCATACTCATTCAGGCACACACATGGTTACAACACGTAGTGATGACACATGGTTACAACACGTAGTGACGACACATGGTTACAGCATGTAGTGACGACACATGGTTACAACACACAGGGTTACAACAAACAGGGTTACAACACACAGGGTTACAACACGTAGTGACGACACAGGGCTACAACACGTAGTGACGATACATGGTTACAACACGTAGTGTCGACACAGGGTTACAACACACAGGATTACACCACGTAGTGACGACACAGGGTTACAACACGTAGTGTCGACACATGGTTACAACACGTAGTGACGACACAGGGTTACAACACGTAGTGACGACACATGGTTACAACACGTAGTGACGACACAGGGCTACAACACGTAGTGACGACACAGGGCTACAACACGTAGTGTCGATACATGGTTACAACACGTAGTGACGACACAGAGTTACAACACGTAGTGTTGATACATGGTTACAACACGTAGTGACGACACAGGGCTACAACACGTAGTGACGACACATGGCTACACCACGTAGTGACGACACAGGGTTACAACACGTAGTGACGACACAGGGTTACAACACACAGAGTTACAACGCGTAGTGACGACACAGGGTTACAACACACAGAGTTACAACACGTAGTGACGACACAGGGTTACAACACACAGAGTTACAACACGTAGTGACGACACAGGGTTACAACACACAGAGTTACAACACGTAGTGACGATACAGGGTTACAACACGTAGTGACGACACAGGGCTACAACACGTAGTGACGACACAGGGCTACAACACGTAGTGACGACACAGGGCTACAACACGTAGTGACGACACAGGGCTACAACACACAGGGTTACAACACGTAGTGACGACACAGGGTCACAACACGTAGTAACGACACAGGGTAGCAGCCGACTGGGAATGGCAAGAAATTAATAATCCAGTTTTCCCCCATCAGGAATCTCCTTGGAGATTTTGGGGGGTCTTTTTTGGAACGTCATAGACGCTGAACCAAAACTGCTACAGCTGCTATTGCTCCTACTATTGCGGTTGATGCCAGGGCTGCTGTTATGGCTGCTGCTACTGCTCCCCATTCTATTGTTTCTTAAATTGCTGCTGCTGTTGCTGCTAGCCATCCCTCTGCTTCAGTTGTTGCTGTTATTGCTGCTACTGCTCCCCATTCTATTGTTTCTTAAATTGCTGCTGCTACAGCTGCTGCTGTTGCTGCTAGCCCTCCCTCTGCTTCAGTTGTTGCTGTTATTGCTGCTGCTGCTCCCTCTACTATTGCTGTTTTCATCTCAATTGCTGCCCATTAACTCTGCTACTGATGCTGCTACCCCTCCGCAGACTCCTGTTGTTGCTGTTATTGCTGTAATTGTTGCTGCCAATAATGCTACTGTTGCTTCTATTGCTCTCCAGATACTGTTGGTGCACTTGTTGTTCCCCCGCAGCCCCTTCCAGCAGTGTTACAATTTCCAAAATGTAAATAAAACGAAACAAGATTGACGTCTTTGCCAGATATGATTTCGTCGTCTGCTTTGGGCGTGAACCTTTTGAATGTTTTTGTTGGACGAGTCGAAGGGGTCATGACTATAATATTGTGGATTTCATATCTACATAGTCTCTCGGACACCTGTCATGCATTAAGGATACGCAATTGTCCAGACCTATGTTTCACGGAGAGCTATGCCTGGGCAACAGTGACAGAGGAGCCCCGCAAAAGCGCTTCAAGGATCAACTGAAGCGCCAGCGCAGTGCGGCTGGCAACCCAGAGGAAGACTGGGAAAGCCTTGCCAAAGACAGGGATAGCGAGAGGCCATTGTCAAAGCGAGGCGCTGAGGCCTTCGAAACAGCTAGAGGAGAGACTGCAGAGGACAAGCGCAAAAAACGGGGGGAAAGATTGGCTGTCCAGAGCCCTCCTAGCCAGAGATGCACATGCCTGATGTGTGCTAGAGTGTGTCGCTCAAAGATTGGCCTACACAGTCACCAGAAAATGTGTCGTGAGAGTCTTCCTCCCCAGTGATTCTTGCATGCGAGGAACCAGCTATAATCATCAGTATCTTGGGGGCTGAGAAAGACATTCCCTTGCGCGGTCGTCTTCTGTGATGGGCGCGCAAGTGTCTTCGGAGACCGAATTCCGACGCGCATGGGCTGTTGCAGAAGGGGCATGGAACGCCTGTGGTCAGAGCAGGGGGGGGGGGGGGGGGGGGGGGGCTCAGAGGCAGCCCTGCGTCTTCGCTCTCTTGCAGCGACAATTCACTGAAGGTGGTCTGCCTCGGAGTGAGCAGTCAGTCCTGTTGGAGACAGCAGCCTCAAGCTCGCGAGCACGAAGATCTGCCCACTGGAGATTAGCCTTGAAGTAGATTTCATACCAAAGTACAAACGACAGTATAGACTTTATTGGACTTAATTAAAACAATCCTTTCCATCTTTGATATTCGTCAAATGCTGGAACAGTAAATCGTTCATTGTAAACCTGCTAGATATGTTTTATTAAAAAAAGCAATAAGCGGGAGTTCAGTAACAGCAGATGATAAGATAGATCAGACTCGATCATTTTCCATTCTTGTAGTTGAATCTGTTCTTTCGTGTATTTATGACACTGTTCATTTTAATCAGAAGTTTCATGGAATGTTGAGTGCAGTGGTTAGTTTTCATATGGAATTCGCTTGACTGGATGTTCAAGTCCTCAGTCACTTAAGGAAGCCGATGAACTCTATGTAAAACAAAACTTCGCCAGTACTTGTCTGAAGGTAAACTCAAAGCCTTGTTTTGTACAAGAACTATATTGCGCAGTTACAAATCATAGTATGCTTTAATAAATTATTGTGTACAATATTTCCGATTTTAAAGAATCAGTACAAAGTTTAGCGTAGGGTCAATTTTGGCCATTCCATTAATTCCTGACGAGGCAGGTTACCAGCAAGAGAGAAATGCGACGCAATCCTGGAACGGCGGACCCTCAACATAGAAAAATGTATAGATACATGTCTATAACTGAATGGGCAGCTGACCATTTCGAAACGTCTATAGGATAACATATTCACTCTCCTGTCTAGCTGAAACAGAGAGGAAAAAAGAGGAATAGCTATAAAAAAGGGGGGGGGGGGGAGAAAAGGATTAGAAAAGGGCATTTGTGAAACAGACCTGGTCACCCGCGAGGGGAGACGCATAACGAGAATCTAAGGGAGTCGGCAGGATGACAGGACCGAGTGAGCATTGCCCTTAACGATGGTGAGGGAGAAACGCTGGGTGAGCCTGCCCCGTTCCCTTGGGTCGTTGTTGACTGTGGCGTCTTTGTCACCTAGGCAGCGGAGGAAGTCGCGGGTAGAAGGGCTGGAGCGGGTTTGAAAATAGGTAGTCGATCTTGGTCGCAAGATCATGCTTCGCAGTAAGAGCTAGCTAAAAAAAAAACTACCCAACGTGACGAACTATTGCGCATGCGTAGACGTCACGACAAGAGGTGAACTAGCCACATGTCAATGGCCGACGTGTTGCCGGTTCATTCAGAAAACGCTCTATTTCGAGATACTAGCAACCCATCCAAAGAAAATATAAGCCATGCACAGCATTAATTTATCTAAGGTGTATGTTGAATGCATTAATAGATCGTGAAACCTCCTACAGTTTACACATCGAATGCAGGTCAACGCATCCACGCCGAACATTTGCCTCCAAGATGGCGGCGCGCACTGTACTCATGCTGTCCGCCATCTTGAATCTTAAAAGGAAGCACCTCTCAATCTGCCTCGCTCAATCTACGCTCGTCTACGATTGGCTCGATAGCAAGCAAAGAATGAAACTGCCCATTCGGCAAGATCTGCGTAGATCTACCGAGATCTTCGCATTTTCAAACCCGGCCCTGGACTTATCACCCACCCATATCTGGCCTCAAACCGATTCACACTTTACCTCCGGGTCAGTCGGCCCTTTGAACAACTCTTTGCTGGTCTCTGACGACAAACATGGCGACAGACACGCAGACAAGTAGGAAGGGGAGGAAAGTTCTGTTGATATTTTTCATTTTTGCTGTGGCACGTCGTAGACGCTGAACCAAGGCTAATGCAGTCATACAGAGGAGTAGGTGCATCGTAGATGTTCGCCAAGTATCATTCACGCACTGACAGAATTACACGCATGGACAAATTTACGACACAGGGTTGCAGCAAGTATAGCATTGTCAAGATATTTAAATAAACCAGATTTTTACTGTCCCACAGACAGAACCACGGCACTGCACCGCGCACCTCGTCTTTTGACGGACGGAGATGGGCGAGCATTCTTTGAGGTTTCATAATGTTCGAGGCGCAGTGCCATGGTTCTATCCCTGGGACGGGAAAAATCTGGATGTGTTTAAATATTTTGACATACAGACAGAAGGACACTGTCAGGAACCAGCGCCAAGCCCACTCCACTATCGGATGCGTCAAGGGTTAATCCCACGACGGCCTGGCAGCTCCGCTCTCAGGGGAATCCGTTTTACTTCTAGGTAGGGAGAGGGCAGTGCGATCCAAGCACATAGCCCGAGGATTTAACTCTAGAATCATCGCAGCTTTTAAGAAAGCCATTAAGGTAATAGTACCCAGTAGCCATCATATTTTTGTCAGTTGAATTTTTGGGGTCTGATTTTCTCACCTAACAGGTTGTACTTTAAAGTGATATCTACCTGCGACGTGTCTGCATACATTATGTTAATTAACTTTCCAATATAGCTGCTAATGCAATTTTATTTTGTGTGCCAGTGTTTGAAACACACCAGAAGAGAAGCTAATGATAGAAACTTACTTGCAGTTTCGCACAGACGCACAGTTCATAGGGTAGCACGTCCTGACCAAAAATCAAGACAACTACTCTGAGGATTTCAACACATTTCACATATGAAGTTACAGTAACGGAGTTGCTTTTTACATATCTAAGATCATGTAACTTTGACATACAGGAAAATACGGTTTTGATTATAGGTCATCCAAAAAAGCAGGCTATATGAACCAAGTATGCCAAGATTCAAGGAAGTCAAATATCAGAGCAGAGAAATATGATGTCTGAAATTTAATACAGAGCGACGAAAACCTGGAAACTGAGCAAAATGCATTTGAAGTTCTCATACCTCATTATGGCAGCTTGGCAGTTGGTGTTTTCCTCCCACTTTAAAAAATGTAAAGCATCCTTTCCCCCACAAACAAAGCATACAGTCATATGCGACATTTAATTTACTACAAATTGATATGAAAAATGTACTTTCGACCATTTATCACAAAAGGACTTTTCAAAAACTGGGCACTACTATCTTGTATCAAGGCTATTGTATACGAAGCATCACGAGTCGCTTTCGATGTGGCCAGCGACAAAACGCTTGCTACAGTCGCTGGCGACATCGACAGGCCAGCTTATACAGGTATCCACAGGGCCTTGCCTCCCTCACTGGCGAGTCTATATTATATGTTATGTAAAGTTTTGCCTGCTCTCTGTACTGAACAATGAACC
>JAWQFJ010035167.1:15000-17500 GCA_034096865.1 Theodoxus fluviatilis | reverse complement strand
TCTCCAGACACTTGTTCAGAAGTACAACGCGCTGCATGAGCGCTTCATGTTGGCAAATGAGCGCTCTTTGCCACTCCTGAACACCTACAGATTTAGTCCAACGCTTCACTTGTTAAAGGGGAGGTAAATCTTCTGCGCCCCATGTTGTGTTGATAGACGCGAAAACAGCGTTTTCTTTGCCACAGACATCGTTTATGCACGTTTAAATGTATTCTGCATGAATAAAGTCCACTACTGTGTCATCCTTACTTGCCATTAATCGCACATACAGAGCGTTTGGGGCAAATAAAGCCCGTTCCAGTCCCAAAATGATGTTTCTGAGGGTTATTTTACGCATCGACGGCCAGTGCGGGATCGAAGACGCCATTGTGAATTTGATGCAAAATCGTCTGAACCACCTCGGATTGGTGATTCACAGCGATGCTCAGCGCTGAGTGAATCACGCCCCAAAATTGCTGTTCAGGAGTGAATCACATGCAGCGCTGAGCAGCGCTTTGCAGCGCTTTGCAGCGCTGCGCCTCCTGAACATGCCTTAGTTTTGACATTAGTTCTCGCTCCAGCTCAGCTCGCACTTTTCCCACCAAACTCATGAGATCCTGGAGTACGTCGGCACACATTTCCTCAGTTACAAAAATAAAACAACTTAATCTGAACCACTTTTTTAATAACAAATATATATACACACACACACACACACACACACACACACACACACACACACACACACACACACACACACGCACAGGGTTTTTCTGCGCAAACCGAGGACAGCAATGGCGGTCAAACTTGCTGTAACTGCGGCTGTGCATGTGTGTATTCATGGGTCCTGGCAGTAGTTGAATGTGGGTTTTTTACTACAATATTACTTGTGAAGGAACCAACCCTTTCGACTCATGCATCCCTAAGTAGTGATTTTATTTGAAGAGTTGATACTCACATAGTAAGATGTTACTTCCCTCATGCATCCCTAAGTAGTGGTTTTATTTGAAGAGTTGATACTCACATAGTAAGATGTTACTTCCCTCTCAGTCATCTCTAAGTAGTGATTTTATTTGAAGAGTTGATACTCACATAGTAAGATGTTACTTCCCTCTCATGCATATGGGCCCAGGTGAGCTTTGTTGCCGTTCTTCTTTAGGGGAGCAGTGTAAATGTTTGCACACGATATGTTTTCCAACTTCCACTTTTTCCATGTGTAAAACATCCCGATATTTGATATGAAAGTATTCGTTTCAGCACATGTATTGCCTTATTGGCAAACTAAGCAAACTTTCAGCCCTCAGACAAACATTTTTCACAGGAATAATTATAAGAATGTTAACCCTTGACCCGTGTTTATGAAATGGGACCTTATCCAGCAAAAGGTATGTGAAATCGCTGGAACGAAACCCCAGGAAACGCTAAGTTCAAACTTGATTTTTGTCGCAATTGTTAGCTATTTCTGGCTTCTAATGCCATTTTGCTGGCATCTCCATGACTTTTGAAGAGCATTAAACCTTTAAAAGTGGGTCAACTCTCAGTTTTTGCGGTGATCATCTTTCCGTGTTGTTTGAAAAGCATTAAAACTGCAAGGGGTTGAATTGAAGATGTGAACTTCCCATGGCATCGTAACTGATGTTTACTACGTAATTCTGAAATCCTCAGTCGGGTACAAGCCTGTTCTTTCCCCTCACGTTTATTCCTGTTGTAGAATTACTTTGTAAAATGTTGTTGGCTCCCGCTGCTGAGGGCGTTTTGCACTCACCGCTTCTGTCAACGTCAACGACGGTCTTCTCAAACAACTCACATGCGAGAAGTTGACTACTATCTGCAATAACTTCATTTTGAATAATGAGTCTTCTATCATTCTTGCACCGGTTTGAAGCTCCAGCTTTGTAGCTTTTCATTATATCAATAAATCGAAATATTCAGGACACATATGTTCCAAATGCCTGCAGTGGTAGAGGGGTTATTTAAATAGCATGAAGGGAGGTGACTTCCGCCGAATTTTTTGCACGGTAGGCTTTTTGCACGCTTCACGTGTAGTGGCTGGTTGAAAAGTGTACAAGAGCATGACGTTCAAAACCGGTGTTAGAGTCGACCCTAGTATTTTTATTGTGTTGGTTCGGCGCCCCACCCCCACCCACACCACCCCAAAAATACAACAGATATTTAGTCAATGAATATATGAAACGCACACGAAAAGTCGTAACTCGCGATATGCGTGCAAAGAATGACCTCACAGCTGTATACGTTGACGCATTCACTACGTCACCATGCTTACCGGTACTCCTGTGACGTCGTGAGGAAAAGCACGAAACATCTTAATGAACTTTTGAATGGCCAGGGGCTGTGTGCATAGAATGGCTAGATTGAAGTCCTGTCTTATCTCCCATGTAGCTTCAGCAAAGCACTTCCTCATCGCTCAGGATTGCGTTTCTTAGGCAATGTACACGTGTCTAGGACTGGCCGAGGGCGAGCAAGAGTCTAAGGACGCTTTTGTTAGGCGTAGAATCTCGAG
>JAWQFJ010035167.1:0-10000 GCA_034096865.1 Theodoxus fluviatilis | reverse complement strand
ACTAGCAAACAAAATGACACATACAGATAATGTAAGCATTTATGCAAGTGGTTGAATATATGGCTGAATTACTGACAGACAAAATGTCTATTTGAATTTCCACAGGCCAACCCTTTTATTACTGACGGCTGGGGGTATTTTTTAATCTTCTTCTTCTCTTCTATCTGCTTTGACAGACCAGGTCCCCGGACAGAATTTTTGCTAATGCCCTACACTTGACAACTCCTTGATGTCCAGTAGGAGTCGCCACTGGGTGCATTGTGTCCTCGTCAATAATTCGCTTGAGTTCTTTCACTTTGTGCTTCATAGGGAGAACAAGTCTTCGTGGAGTTGAAATTGTCACCGGCTGTGTATGGTCCTTGAGCAGAATCCTGTAGGCCATATGGAGTGCATTTATGACTACGCGGTCTCCGGAGGAAAACTTCCAGTCGATCGCTTGCAAGAAAATTAGATTGTTGACATTTTCGTAATATCTCCAAGACTGATTCGATTTTTGTGTGCAAGCATTCTGAGAGGAAATCTTTTCTTCGAAACGTAGAAGACACTGAAAACATGCCTCTTCTGGTAGCTCTGCCGCTTGTCGCTCTCCATAAGTATCTCGTCGTTGATTCGGTGTTGCCTGAAGCCCGTCACGCACGAGTCGATTCCACACCCTCCACACTGACCCTCTCAACCTGCGTCATCGTGGCAGCCAATCGCGGTTTAACTAGTGGAGCAAGAGCATCAGTAGTGTCTTGCTGTGGGAAGATATTTTTTTCGTGTGGATGGCGTCTGTGTGGAGCGTATATAATCGCGGAACATGGCTCCAAGGCAAGTGCGAGAAATGTTTTTCCCCACTACATGTCCATCGATCCATCAGGATGTGCACTGGAGAGGGAAAGACCGTTGGAAAAGGGGCTGTGGCTCATGTTCAGGACTGGTACCGCCCCTGATTCTGTCCGTCCTCTGGTATCCAGGCAACCAGATTGTCGTGGACCTCTCCACGCTGTCACGTGGGATGGCGGTGACGTGGCAGGCGTCTGCAAGCTCTCCTGTCGCCAGGAACCCTGCACCATTGCTCCGTCCTCGTCTGGACAGAGAAGACCAGTGTGCATCGATGGCGACTTGGTCGCTGCTGCTGTGCAGGTGCTGGGTGCTGGTGGTCACTCTCGGTCAAGGTGAGTGGCGTTTGACGCCTTGTGGTCAAGCTGCATTCCTAAACCTCGCTTTTTGGCATCGTCTAAAAGGAGTGGGGAGGGGGGAGGTGAGGATGAAGACGGGATTAGATTGGAGCCGGTATATGGGACGGGGTGTTTGGAGGGCCAGCGTGGAGCAGGATGGGATTAGAGGAGGCAGAATGTAAAGCGTTGGGACAGAGACAGGGTGTGGTGAGGAGGGAGGGAAGGGGAAAGGTCGGCTGTGGGGGAGTGGGTTGCGATTTCCAAAAGAAAGGGGTGGATTCGGTATGAGACAGCTTAGGTGTGAATATAGTCATAGAAATGGATGACGTAGGTCGGGAGAATTCGTGTTATGTAACATAAGAAGCTATGATCAGGGAGTGTTGGGATATTGCTATGAGACAGCACTGAGCGCCAGAAGAGCAGATGGGAAGTAGCCAGTAACCTTGGGAGGAAAAGTGTACACAACCTGCTCGCATTCATAGGTCGACATTAGTGTGAGCGACCTTTTGCCGCCAATGACTGCAGTAACCAGTGCTGACTTCTAGCCGACTTTTCAGTTCTCTATTTACGCGACGGCCTCTTTTGATGTCCGTGCATGTTACTGCAATGGAGTACGTATGTGGTGTGCGTGTGCGCGCCTTCTAATCTGTGTGTGCAAGCATGTGTGCACACGCAGACTTGCATGTGTGCATGCATGCGCTTCACACATTTCAGCTGCGTGTGAAATGTTGAACCGAACTAGTGAGCAAGCAAGTGCCCAAGTGTGTGCGGGCTTGTGTGCGTGCAAACTAATGTGCATTCGTGAGTGAGCGAATGAGTGAGTAAGCAACTGAGTGAGCGAGCGGACGGGTGAGTGGTGAGCGAACGAGCGAATGAGCGAGGGAGTGAGGGAGTGAGCGGGTGACTGAGCGGGTGACTGAGCGAGCGAGCAAGTGAGGGAGCGAGCGAATGAGCGAGGGAGTGAGCGGGTGAGTGAGCGAATGAGTGAGATAGTGAGAGGGTGAGTGAGCGAGCGAGCGAGTGAGGGAGGGAGCGGGTGAGTGAGCGAGTTGCGAGTGAGGGAGTGAGCGAATGAGTGAGGGAGTGAGCGGGTGAGGGAGCAAGCGAGCAAGTGAGGGAGCGAGCGAATGAGCGAGTTAGTGAGCGAGTGAGCGAATGAGTGAGAGAGCGAATGAGTGAGGGAGTGAGCAGGTGAGTGAGCGAGCGAGCGAGTGAGGTAGTGAGCGAATGAGTGAGAGAGTGAGCGGGTGAGTGAGCGAGCGAGCGGGTGAGGGAGTGCGCGAATGAGCGAGGGAGTGAGTGGATGAGTGAACGAGCGAGTGGGTGAGGGAGTGAGCGAGCGAGTGAGGGAGTGAGCGAATGAGTGAGGGAGTGAGCGGGTGAGTGAGCGAGCGAGCGAGTGAGGGAGCAAGCGAATGAGTGAGAGAGTGAGCGGGTGAGTGAGCGAGCGAGCGAGTGAGCGAATGAGCGAGGGAGTGAGCGGATGAGTGAACGAGCGAGTGGGTGAGGGAGTGAGCGAGCGAGTGAGGGAGTGAGCGAATGAGTGAACGAGCGAGTGGGTGAGGGAGTGAGCGGGTGAGTGGGCGAGCAAGCGAGTGAGTGGAGGAGGGAGCGAGAGAGCGAGTGAGTGAGTGAACGAGTGAGCACGCCAGCCAACCAGTCTATCAGTCAATTCGTGCGTCCGTGAGTGAGTGAGTAAATAAGTTAGTGAGTTGTCAGTCAGTCAGTCAGTCAGTCAGTCAGTCAGTCAGTCAGTCAGTCAGTCAGTCTGTCTGTCTGTCAGTCAGTCAGTCAGTCAGTCAGTCACATGACATTTGAATAAAATGGCTAGCGAGTGAGTGAAATAATGTGTGCGTGCCTGCGTGTGAAGGCCTATATATGTATTTACGATGAGAAATGTACTAAACTCAAAGAAACATTTCAAAAGATCCAATCGAACGAAATCCTGAGCGTCTTATAGACGTGTCCGTTGGTTGTTTTGTCATGCAAGTCATGCTGTGGAGTGGGGCTAGCGTGAAGGAGTGTGTCTTGCAGCTGTGGGGGACAACCAGGCTGTGGGGAGGCCGGCGTGGCAGAGCTCGACTCTCTCTCCTAATACTGCCGAGAGGGCAGTGGATGGCAACACCAACGGCGATGTAAACGCGGCCCAAAGCTGCAGCCACACCATGATTAGTTACCCCGGTCCTGCGTGGTGGATGGTGGACCTCCAACGGGACGTCCGCGTCTCCAGCGTCGTCCTCTACAACCGGGCAGAATGCTGCAGTGAGTCCCTGTCACTCTCTCCACAGCTCCGTCCCACATTGTCCTTTCCACACTGACGAAGCCTCTCCACCTAAAATGGGTCTACACTGATTGCATTGTTGCGATCTACGGCGGTGCGTTGTAGGTGGATCCAGTGTGTTAACAAATGCAGAAAGATTTCTGTGGAAGACCTGCAAAGCGCATGCGGAACGTGACGACTGAATGAGCTCTGCACTCCAGTTTTCCAAACCATCCATGCAGTGGACCCTGTCACGTGACTCAAGGGGCGGAGCCTGACGTAAACGTCGATGGTGCAGTCGATAGAGATAGGCCTTGCTTTTCTGCAGTGATCATCACGGTAATAGCCTATTGTGCAGAGCTGCTCAAACAAGGAATGCTATATTTGCACACTGAAGACGAATAAGAAACAAAACAGTTTTAAATAGATCAGCATATACTTTCGCCAATCTTACTGGTCTGTGATGCTCTGGAACAGACGCACAAGAAGGAAATGCAGTAAGCCGTCAACCAAGTTTTCAGAGCAGCTCTAGTTTCCAAAAATACCTTTGGCCTCATTCCCTAGCCTCTATCTACGCCCAGCGCATAGTGCGCAAGTCCCGTAAGATTGTGGCGGACCCCTCCCACCCTGCTTGCTCCCTCTTCCAGCTCCTTCCCTCTGGCCGTCGTTTCAGGTCCCTCAAAACGCGCACATGCCGTTTTCAGAACTCGTTCTTTCCCACGGCGGTGACGGAGCTCAACGCTGTCCAGAACCTCCCCAGGCAGCTTTGCCGCCGCTGATCCTGTCGGCGGTGCGCACACACTTCTCCACATCTATGACAGTGCCACTTTCTCTTTTGTGCTTCCTCTGGGTTATATGGACTGCTTCTGAGTGTGGTTGGGGGTGGGGGGAGGGGTGGGGGAGGGGGTGGGGGTGGGGAAGGGTTGGTCTTCTTGTAGTTGCGCAGGGTTGTTTTTGTATTGTTCTATTGTATTCTTTTGTGTGGTGACGGGGGGTGGGATGGGGGTGGGGGGGTGGGGGGGTACGTCTTAGTGGTCTTGTCTCTGTTCATATGTATTATTTATTGTCACTTAAAAGGGGGGTGGGTGGGTGGGTGTATCATCTTAGTTTGTTCCTCTTTTGTCAACAGTTCTTAAATAGTAACTTTAATTGTTCATTGTCTATTGCCCCATTTACCAGTTAATCCTTTGGTTTCAGGTGCAGTCTTATCTCTTGTCTGTGTGCAGCTGCGTGAGTGAGGTACATCGGGAAATGTCCATGTTTTTTGCATAAACGGCGTGTTAGGGTGTGTAAGCGATGCGTGTGTTTGGCTTTTTGTTTTGTTTCTTTTTTAGCCTTCATCACTTAGTTTTCCTCGTGCTCGTTTTTTAAATGATGTCACTTGGCGCAATAAATTACTGTGTACTGTGTGTACTATACACACAAGCAAGTGGTAGGCACGCCACTATTGCAATGATCTTGAAGCACAATAAGGCGCCTTGATTCAAGTCAATAATCATTGAGGACTGTCCCACTGTGCACTAATACACTGTTTTTTTACCAGGTGACAGACTTGCACAGTTTCAACTGCAGCTCCACCAGAAGAACCCCCAGATCTGCGGCAACGTTACCATGGTAACCTCCGTTTACCAGGACGCCGCCCTTCCTGGTGGTCCCACAAACTTCACCTTTGACCCTACACGTGCTGCACGCTGGGTGCAGGTCTTCATGACCGGGATCCAGTCTGTACTGACGCTGTGTGAAGTGCAGATGTTCGGGGAGCCCCTCACCAGTGCAGGTAATATTGCTAACCCTGCAAGTAACACTCGTATGTAACATAATAACATTAGAGGAGAGTAACAGTCAAGTCATCCCAAGCAGAGATTGAACCACGGCACCTATAATAATAATAATAATAATAATAATAATAATAATAATAATAATAATAATAATACAGACTATTTCTACGCACATACCTTCCCTAATAAGCAAGCTCATGGCGTTTACAATGAGAAAGTCTACACTCACACAAAGCATTCTAACACTCGCACACTGTACAGTTGAAATTTAAATATAAAAAAATACAATACAATTAATTAAATAGCAGGCAATAAACAAAACACGAAACATAAAAGAGGCGCCTTGTGAAGCACTTCACTGCTCGTCAGGAAAGACTGACCGGAACACGTGTGTCTTGAGGGAGGTTTTGAACTGGGACATGGAATCAGAGTGACGGACAGGGAAATCGCCTGATCGCCTCGCACAATTGCCAGCAGGTGGAGCCACTACGCCCAATCCTGTAATGCTGCGAGTAATGCCATGGGTAACAGTGCAGGCATCACTGCTGCGAGTAATGCCATGGGTAACAGTGCAGGCATCACTGCTGTTTCTTGCCTTTTAATATTACTTCATTCAGACATGAAATACGTGTCAGACATCATTGTTCATCTTCCAGTGGTCCTCATATAAATGCAATTGAGACATGTTAGAATATCTCTCTCTCTCTCTCTCTCTCTCTCTCTCTCTCAAGCAATTTTCTATTCTACATAAATACATACACACATATCAGTTGAGGCGTCCTTGCTGTCACTGAGTGAAAGCCGTAAATCTCCATGCTCTCTGCCACTGTGCGACATGTTGCATATTACATCAACAGATAACAGCAGGAAACTATTTGTAGTTCAAATAAGTAATCTATCAACACCAAACTGTCAAGAAACAGCAATGTCCACAAGTGTAATGTAACACGGAAATAAAGACCAAAAGATGTGAAGGAAAACGCAAAGGTATTGATTTTATACGGTTACTTATCACACATGTCTCGAGTCTGAAAACGCTCGACATTTCACGCCCTGGGCCAGTATGCACGTCGGTCCGTTTAGTGGACTAATCGCGTTTATCCCCTATACGGGCGGATAGGCGGGAACAATCGGTATGCACGTCAATCTGGTTAGCCTATCCTATACGGATTTTCGCGTATAAAGTTATCGCACCTCCGAGGTTCGATAGAGGGCCTAAACGCGTTTTTCCGAGCACGACATAGAGTCTTCTGCGAAGAAACAGGATTTTCCGGGACAGGATGGGGATGGAGGGTGGGGATAGTGGGTGGGAATGGGAGGTGGGGATGGCGGGTGGGGATGGGGGGTGGGGATGGGGGGGGGGGGATGGGGGGTGGGGATGGAGGGTGGGGATGAGGGCTGGGGATAAAGGGTGGGGATGGTGAGTGGGGATAGAGGGTGGGGATGGTGAGTGGGGATGGGGTGGGTGGGGATGGTGGGTGGGAATGGGGTGGGTGGGTATGGAGGATGGGGTGGGTGGGGATGAGGGGTGGGGACGGGGGGTGGGAATGGAGGGTGGGGGTGGGGGGTGGGGATGGGGGGTGAGGGATGGGGGGTGGGGATGAGGGGTGGGGATGAGGGGTGGGGATGGTGGGTGGGGATGGGGGTGGGGATGGGGTGGGTGGGGATGGAGGGGTGGGGATGGTGGGTGATGATGGTGGGTGGGGATGGGGGGTGGGGATGGGGGGTGAGGATGGGGTTGATGGGGGGTGGGGATGGGGGTGGGGATGGGGTTGATGGGGGTAGGGATAGGGGGTGGGGATGGAGGGTGGGGATGGGAGGAGGGATTGGATGGGAGTGAGGATGGGGGTGTGGGAATAGTGGGTAGGGATGGTGGGTGGGGATGGTGGGTGATGATGGTGGGTGGGGATGGGGGGTGGGGATGGGGGGTGGGGATGGGGGGTGGGGATGGGGTTGATGGGGGGTGGGGATGGGGGATGGGGAAGGGGGGTGGGAAAGGGGGGTGGGGATGAAGGGTGGGGTTGGGGGATGAACTCATAATGTGAAAGTTTAGAGAATGGAGCAGTGAAATGCATATTTTAATTCATGTGGAATGATAACGATACAAAACAGTAACTCACCACAGATTAACGTTGGACCTTTCCCCAATGATGTAGAGGATGGCGTCCTCGTACGGTACTGCTGGTGCTGGAGGAGGCCCCCCTCCCGTCTTCCTCTCTTCCCTCTTTTTGTTTTATACAGCGCCTTTCAAGACTCTCCACTTCTCTTTCGAGTCATTCACAGTTCGAACTGCCACCCCGCAGGCGTTGACCTTTGTGCTGATCCTTTCCCAAATCTCCCTCTTCACTGTCTCCGTCACTGTGGCGCTGTGGCTGCTAAACAGCGTTATGTGCTCCACTTGCAGTTCCTCCACTAGAATTCGAACTTCATCTGCAGAGAAGTTAGATTTTCAGACCCTCTTTCTGGCTTTCTCAGTCATCTTGAATATTTCTTGGCGTTCGAGGACAACAATGTATTCCGCGCGTCAGCTATAAATAGAAGTGCGCGAACTTGGATGCTCGGCGTGTAGATGACCTGCATTTCCATTTGTAAAATGTAAGCGCTTTCACAACCTATTGATGCAATCAACATACAGCTTTGATAAATTAATGCTGTTCATGGCTTACATTTTCGTTGGATGAGTTTCTAGTGTCCCAATATACAGCGTTTTCTGTGCGAACCGTAGACAGCGTGTGTGTGTGTTTAGCTACACAGGCCCTAACCGCGTATAAGCCCTAACCGGATTTGGTATGCACATCGCGCTAAACGGAGACGTATGTGAATGACTCGAAAGAGAAGTGGAGAGTCTTGAAAGGCGCTGTATTAAACAAAAAGAGGGACGAGAGGAAGACGGGAGGGGGGCCGGCTCCAGCACCAGCAGTACCGTACGAGGACGCCATTCTCTACATCATTGGGGAAAGGTCCAACTTAATCTGGGGTGAGTTACTGTTTTGTATCGTTATCACTCCACATGAATTAAAATATGCATTTCACTGCTCCATTCTGTAAACTTTCACATTATCCCTCCAGGTTTACTGGAGGTCCTACAGACTTTATTAGTCTGTCTGTGTGTCTGTCTGTCTGTCTGTCTGTCTGTCTGTCCCGTCTCCACGGCCTATATCTCAAAAACTACTGGACGGATTTCCTTGAGATTTTGCACACTGACTGGAAGTTAGGTCCCATTCAATATTATCAAATTTTCAGAATCGAGGTTTGAAAAGAAAGTGACTTTTTACATTTTGGTGTTTCAATGAAAACGATTCAACAGACTCCATTTTGCAAAATCTGTGACGTTATCATTTGACGTCGAATAATGTGACGTCATTTGCGAGGAGATTTTTGAAGGAGGGTGAATAGAATAGAATAGAATAGAATTCTTCGGCTTGCTTAGGCGTCCAGGGCCTGTATGCACGTCGGTCCGTTTAGTGGACTAATCGCGTTTATCCTCAGGGGCGGATCAGTTCATTTTTTTTGGGGGGGGGGTTTCCAAACTTTTTTAAGACCGGGAAGGAAGGGGGATTTTAAGGCGCCTATATACATACCCGTTTGCAAGCAGATTTTGCTCTCGATCCGGCACCGGATCGGCAGCAAAAATACGCTTGACATCCACACGCAACGATTACACCGAGACCGCGCAATCGAGCGATTTTCACTTACGTGAAGCGAGGTCAGAATTTAGAGTTACGGCCTATCCTATACGAATTTTCGCGTATAAAGTTATCGCACCTCCGAGGTCCGATAGAGCCTAAACGCGTGTAAATAATATTACGGCGGCCATTTTTTTTTCTCCGAGCACGACTACGGCGTTTTCTGCGAAGAAACAGGATTTTCCGGGACCGAACTAAGCCATGAACAGCATTAATTTATCAAGGCTGTATGCTGAATGCATCAGTAGGTCGGGAAAGTTTCAACTTTTTACACATCGAATGCAGGTCAACGCAGATATACGTACGCGGCAAAGAATCTGCACCACCGCTTCGTTGCGTGCATGTTTGCACAGAAAACGCTGTATTTCGGGATACTAGAAACCCCATCCAAAGAAAATGTAAGCCATGAACAGCATTAATTTCTCAAAGCTGTATGTTGAATGCATCAGTAGGTCGGGAAAGCTCCTATATTTTAAAATCCGACAGGCAGGTCTCACGCATAGACTACACGTGGAAGCGTTGTTGCCATGGCTCTGAAAAGGGCCGTAACTCTAAATTCTGACCTCGCTTCACGTAAGTGAAAATCGCTCGATTGCGCGGTCTCGGTGTAATCGTTGCGTGTGGATGTCAAGCGTATTTTTGCTGCCGATCCGGTGCCGGAGTGTTAATTCAGCGTTTATGACATGCCAAAGGAAAGCAAAGCATGTCATAATAGGAGCTTCCTGAACCTATCCATCATGTTTAAAATATATGGTTGATTGTTCCTGGGCCGATAGCTTAGAAATGGATTTACATGCTTTACAAACACTCCGTCATTGCAATTCTCTAATGGCTCAGCTGGTAGAGCGTTCGACTCTTGGTCATGCATGACCAGGTTTGATTCTGCGCTGAAACTTTTTTTTTCTTCTCTTTTTTCGAGAGGTTGTGGTTTTGTTGTGTTTTTATGTGTGTTTTCCACCTCTTTTCTCGAGAGGTTGCGGGTTCGAACCCAATCTTTTCTTAAATGCCAAAACCTGGAGGTTCAGCGCCAGCGGTTTTTATTAGTCTGTCTGTCTGTGTGTGTGTGTGTGTGTCTGTCTGTCTGTCCCGTCTCCACGGCTTATATCTCAAAAACTA
>JAWQFJ010035164.1:57500-83464 GCA_034096865.1 Theodoxus fluviatilis | reverse complement strand
GTTTCTCATCCAGTAACTGCTTGATGTCTTCGCAGTTCTCATCAAACCAGTCCTTGTGTTTCCTGGTCTGGGGCCCCAGGGTCTCTGTAGCTGTGGTGTAAATCAGCTCTCTGAGTGACGCCCAATGTGCCTCCACATTCTGGTTGTCCGTGAGAGGTGGATTTCAAGCGCTCTTCCAGAGCGTCCGCAAAGGACTGCTTGCAGCTGGCGGTCCTCAGCTTGGCAACATTCAGCCGTTTGGGGGCCTTTTCCCCTTGAGGGCGTCGTTTAGGCTGAATGCGGATGTTGATACTTGGAGATAATGAGGCGGTGGTCTGTCCAGCATTCAGCGCCGCACATGGACTTGGTCACTCGTACATCCTGCCTGTCCCTCTTCCTCACGATGACGTAGTCAATAAGATGCCAGTGCTTTGAGCGGGGGTGCATCCATGATGTCCGGTTACGGGTAGGTAGGCGGAAGATCGTGTTGGTGATTAGCAGTTCATGCTCAGCGCAGGTCTGGAGCAAGAGAAGACCGTTGCTGTTGCAGTGGCCCACTCCGTGATGTCCAAGGACTCCTTCCCAGGCAACGTTGTCCTTGCCAACTCTTGCGTTGAAGTCACCTAGCAAGATGAGTTTGTCCGCCTTTGGAACATCGACAATGACAGTGTGAAGATCTTCGTAAAACTTTGCCTTCACTTCATCTGGGTTGGTCATGGTTGGGGCGTAGGCACTGATGATGGTGAGATGCTTCCTTCCAGCCATCAGTGGGAGTTTTAGGGTCATGAGCCTGTCGTTCACTCCCTTGGGAAGTCCAGCCAACTTACTGACAAGAGTTGTCCTAACTGCAAAGCCAACGCCAGCTTCACGCCGCTCCTCGCTAGGTCTGCCACTCCAGAAGAATGTGTAACCAGAGCCTCTTTCGCAGAGCTCTCCTTCTCCCGCGAACCTGGTCTCGCTCAGGGCTGCGATGTCGATGCCGTATCTGGCGAGTTCTTTACCAATCAGGGCTGTTCTCCTCTGTGGTCTGTCTGCATCGTCTCTGTCCAGGAGTGTGCGCACATTCCATGCGCCCAATTTGAGAGGAACTATCCTCGTTTTCTTCTTTTTGTCTTTTGTGATTCTCCCCATCCTCTCCTTCTTTGCAAAATGGACTATTTTGTTATGCATTTGCCCGTACCGTTTATTTACGGTAAATTATTCATTCTAAATCTAAACCTAATAAACCTGTCTATAATCTTTTCAACGTCGAATGCATTTGAGTTGTTTGATAGTCCAAAGTATAGTTTGAAGGATGAATATCTTCTGTATCTATTTCTGGTCTTAGTTTGAGCATTCCAGACTTGCATTTAGCAGTCCTTCAATCTCTGCATCAGTTCTAACATAAAACGCTTCTCATTACTAACGCCTCCATTTAACGATATAAAACCAATGCCCAGCTGAAATGGGCAGTTCTTCACAGCTGTTGTTCACTTTCTTTTACCAGCTATACTGAGAAAGTAGTATGGCAGTATGTTACCTATCATTTTGCACAGGTTTAACCAGTAATTTGTAACCCTGAAACTGCTACAAACGGAAATCAGAAACCTTCCGAGGTCACCATACACCATATAGTTTGGAGTCCACTAATCCAGCCCCCAAAACAATTATATACCAAAGTATGAGTTCGGTCCAATTTCAAACACCTTTAGAGATCCCATATTCAGAACCATACGTGAAAGTTGCTTGAATTTGAGCATCAAATAAAGTCGTAAATATTTTTAATCCATACTATGGAAGCTCCACAATGCTCTTAATACGTGTACATCTTTTTACTTTCCTCTCGCTGATAGCTCGTCCAAAGTATTTATACGGGACAAGTTCATTGTAAGCCTAAATCTAAGGCGTTTGTATCGATTGATAACCTCCAGTTTTTCCCCCTCCAAGAAACTAGTTGACAACCAAGGTTAGGCGACCACCTCTCCTGATTACTTGTGTCAGTGCTCACCCTCAAATCTACAATTTTGGCAACATGCACGAAATAGTCAAGTTGATATTAAACGCCAAAAGGTTCAAAGGATATCAAGGGATCATCGTCCACAAAAAGCAAAAGAAATATTCCCATTTTAGTGGGCATCATCTGAACTCCATGTCTGCCTTCTCTTCAAACGTAGTCTGCCACAGTGTCTATGCACAGAAAAAAAGTAATGGACTCTCAGTTGCCCCTTGTTGCACAATGACGCAAGTGCAGACACAAATCACACAAAAGCCAGCCAGGGGTTCGATGCAAGACGTTTATTCAGTGGCCGTTGTCGTCGCCGCCTCCGGTCTAAGCGCCACACCGTGCCCGTCAGTTCTCCCTCAGCTCCCTCGCTCCCCTCCCATGTGACCTGGGCCGCGTTGCGGCGCTACATAGCCCAGCAAGATTTGGCTAGTCTCTGTCCAAGGCAAGAACTAGGCCAAAAGCAACGACCCACGAGATCTCGTAGTCGGAAGTGGAGAGAGCAAGATGGCGGCCAGAATGCGAGAAACCTTGAAAAAGATCATTTTTATGGAAATGACAGACGACAGCGACGTTATTGCAGCTGCTTTCCTGTCAAACGAAGGTTTTGTAATCAGTAGATATCTTGAGCAATGGGAGAACATAGCTGAAGTAGGGTGTTTAGGTAGGTTACCTACCCAATTGGTACAACAAAACACACGACGACACGTGCATCGACTCATGAAATGAGTGGACTCCTCCACTTTCAGATTTGGCAGACATTTTTGACTGACTCGGCCCTATCTGTGATCTAAACACCAGTTTTAAAGACATAACAAGCACTCACCGATCTGCAACTGCTGCCAACTGGCAGTTGGGACGGTTACATTAAAAAATGTATCATCTAGAAACACAAAGCCAAGCTTTGTATGTCGCACCGCCGCCATTTTTTCTCGTTATTCTCGCTAGACGGAGCACCTCTCAAAGCTGTTTGCGAAGTCTCGCCTAGGCCTCGTTTTCCTCGGAGCGAGAGCATTGAGAATGCTTTGTTTTCTTGCTTTTCTTGGCAAATCTTGGCAAATCTCGCCGTTTGCAACGCACCCCAGGCCTCGAACCCAATCTGAGTCGCGTTGAAAGGCTGACTGTCTGGAGCTGCTTACAGAGCTTTTTACATACGTTTTCTGGTCTTACGAAACCATACCTGTTCCTAACAAATCGAACCTGAGGTAATGGCCATAGTGGAGAGACTGTAACTTTTCATCACAAAAGAGAGCCTGAGGTAAAGAGGCCCAGGTGTCCGGCAGCGTCGACGTTCGGGGCTAGTCGCTCAGGGTCATCGGGTACATCACAGCTTGCCTGAGGTACCTACATCTGCTCTGCCACAGTTGGCATCACTGCCGACATGCTCAAGTGCTCCTCAATTATGGCATGGCTGGATGACCCTACACTTGACCATCAAGGAAGCTCAGGTGTTCTCGGGAACCTGGCATTAGAGATTTTCCCCTGCCGAATGACCAGGATGGACATTAAGGGAATTACGGTTGTCTGGAGAGATCACAACATGCATGGGTTACGTGCACAACTGTTCTGAGGGTCGTCGCGTGCTGAGCGACACTTCTATAACACAGTGCTTACTGTGTTACATCCTTGCTTTACGCGGCCTGGACATTCAAAGGAATAAAACATGTCGTGTTCCCATCAAACGCATGCCTGTACTTTGGTGTACATGACCTTAAGCATCCAAAGGAACTTTGTTGACAGACGTGCGCCTTTAGGGACTTTCCAAAGCTGCCCTCGATTAACAGAATCGAACACTTTTCTGTAATCGACGAAGGCAACATACAGTTTCCCGCGCCTGTGTCCATATACATGTTTCAAAACCACAGAATATGCTGTGTAGATATGGTCCGCTGTTGAATGCTGAGATCGAAACCCGGCCTGTTTGACCCATCTCACTCTCCATCCAAATACGCAAACGTCTTGCGAGAATGCTTGCAAAGATATTACGCCACTCAAAAAAGAAATACTTCTGTAGTTTTCTGTGTTTGATATGTCTTCTTTCTTGAGCAATGAGAGAATAATTGAGCATGACCATACATTAAGAAAATAATGAGATCTGAAAAATGCATTCAGCATCTTAGTCCAAATAGGGACTTTTTCTCACATGCCACCTTGAAGCATTTGCCAGATAAACCCGAAACTTTTGCAGGCTTCAGCCCGTTGGTAGCCCTTCTCACCTCCTCTTTCTTAATCTCACCATCTAAAATATAATGGCTCACGAATTCCGATCTATCTTTTGTTTTGAACGTAGTTTAAAATTGGTTTACCAAGCCTCCATACTAATGTGCGGTTGAGGAGTTGAGCACCATGCACAGCTTTTGATAACAGCCCGAAAGGCTAGAGCCTCATTGAAGCTGTTCAAAAGAGTTCTTCGTACATCAACGTAATGTCTGCGCTTCTTTTAATCTCTGATCAGTTTCTTGTACTCACGTCTAGCCTGTACATGTTATTACTTCGCTACTGCAGTTCTAGATCTCCTGGAAAATTTGAATGTGGTATGTACCATGTATTAGCTTTCCTTGCACTCTAAATCAAACCAAGAGTGCCTTGGCTTTGATGTTGTTCACTTTTGAAATGTTTGCTTTTTCTTTTAAGCAGTCAGCGCGTTGGGTAAACATTAATATATACTGTACTTGCAACATCCACTAAAGTATCTCTAGTGCAGTAGCCTTAGCTAGCTAACTATCGAATTTCATTGACTCCATGTGCATCTTTAGATCTTCTACCTTGACTGAATTCCAACACGGCTTGAAATATGTCCTCGTTGAAGTCAACCTTGTTTTGGGGGTGTCCTCATACGAGCTCGAGGGGGCATAAGATGTGAATCCGTCCGTGTATCAACTCGTAGGTCAACGGTATACAAAAGGTCACGGGTAATTATTAAACAGTAATCAATTATGCCATCTACCAGTGGAGATAAATAGGAAAACTGACCTGTTTTGTCACCACTCGTAAAACCAATTAATATCAAGATGTGATAGGCTTTCTACAAGTTCATCAACAGCTTCCTATAGGTATTATAGTTCTATTTTGTGACACTATGGGAGAAAGGAATCTCGCACAAATGCATGCCATTCTCTTTAGTTCGCGCCCATCTTTGTCAAAATCACTGTCCACACTGTGAGTGTTCCATGAACCAATTCTTGCATTCATATCTCTGTATATGATAATTGTTGAATCAGAATACTTTATTGGAATTTAAACATAAGATCTTCTAGGACTATGATATTAGAGGATATGTCCTCATCTTTATCGTATGGGAAATCGATGGATGGGATGTGCCTACCTACTACAAGAGTATTTTCTAACAGGCGATCCCGAATCCTTAGTGCCAGCATTGTGTCACAGTTTGTGTTTAGTTTCGTACAACAGTCTGCGATGTTTTTCTCCACAAGCATTTACATTCCTCCTCACTATCTACCGTGTAAGGATACTATTAATCCGGGAATGTGTAGCACCATGGTCTGAGAAATAGGTGCTTAGGTCAAAACTAGGAGATGTGAATCTCTTTGACAACGGATAACACAGGGTAGTAGATAGTCCAGAAATCTAGGTTCATAACCTGTAGGGAACAATTCTTCCACGTTCCAACAGAGTATCTGCAGCCTTACCACAGTATTTTCTTGTATATTTTACTGTCCTTTGCAAAGGGCATTGTCCTCGCCGTCATTTCTGTGGTTTCACATGGTACGTCTGCTTCTTGCCGTGACACAGATCTGTTTCACTGCTTTCTCCCTGGAATTTATCCGGAACTGCACTTTCCCTGCGTCGGCATCCTGGACATTTTCGCTGGAAGTTTATGTTAGCAATTCGTGCAGAGATTTCTGGACCCTTTTCCATGATGCAGGATCCAACGCTAGTTGTCTCCGTTCTTGGCTCGGATCTGCTCATTCTTCATGTCTAGTCATAGGAACGGTGACTCTTACAAGTGCATTGTTCTCGTCTTCCTCTTCTACCTCACAGTGAGCAAGATGTTAACGAGCATTCTTGCAAGACGTTTGCGTCTTTGGATGGAGAGTGAGAATGAGATATGAATAAACAGGCCGGGATTCGATCCCAGTGGTCTGATGCATGAAAGCCGACTTAAGCTTTAGTTGCCAACTAAACGGCAGTTGCCAGCTAAACGGTACAATCAGGAATGCATGAAACCTGACTGTCGGTAATTTCGAAGGTAGTTGACGATGATAGTTTTACATCAAGGGGTGGTCTAAATCTGTGGTTGCCAACTATTTTGCACAATTACATGGCGGACCTGTCTACGGGTCGCACAGAAAACGCTGTATTTTGGGATTCTAGAAACCCATTAAAAAAATGTAACCACAAACAGCATTACTTTATCAAAGATGTATGTTGAATGCATCAATAGGTCGTGAAAGCTCCTACATTTTAAAAATGGAAATGCGGGTCAATGCATCTACACGCCAAGGCATTTGTTGACAATTTGAACAAAGCTACAGCTGTCTGATGCCATGAAAACAATGCAGTTAAATAGCATTTTTGTTATAAAAAAAACTGTTCAGATTAAAGTGCTTTATTTTTGTAATTGTACGCCAGGGTTTCACGAGTTTGGTAGGAAAAGTGCGAGCTGAGGCTGGAGCGAGATCATAATTGTGGGCGCGTTTGTTAGGCCCTAAATCTTGAGAACCTGCATTGATGTCATGTGACAATTTCATGTCTGAACACAGAGTGCGTGGCGTGTAGGCTACACACAGTAGTGTCTGCTAGGTGAGCAACGCCTTTACCAATGTAGTGTGAAATGTAGAAAAAGAAAAATCCACTCGAAATGTAAGCACAGGAATACTGACCTTCAAGTTTCTATTTTTGATTGTTTATCCATCAGTCTGATATAATACTGAAAGTAGTCGGTGTGTTCACAAACAAAACTCTCAATAATTGTTTACAGTTTTGAAAATCTCATTATTTCAGTGGATACAGTTATGGTCATGCAGGCAGATAAACTAGTCATAAACACCTGCTGCATGAGCAATATTATGTGACTGCCGTGGCGATGGTGTGTGTGCTAGGCAAATGTTTGCCTCTGCATGTGATCATTACAAATATCATTTACGCTTATTTGTGACGCCTACACAGTGGTAAAATGTCTTTTTCATTGACATTAATTAAAAATGTCATGGCCGACTTTGACTTATGCATGCATGCGTTGATTGCTTTGTATCTAATCAGTAGCACTATCGTCATTCAGTATGTTATTAGGCAACACCCAAATATAGTTTTGGTTATGTACTATCTAGGAAGTTTAGTATGTATTTACACAGGAGATTAAACAATTGTAAAACTGCTTTGCAAGTGTTGCTGATGGCACTGTCTCAATAGTAATCAAGTCTTTACTTGCTTTCATCATGGAATATATAATCGAAATCCATATTAAGCTTGCGTCTCTTTTCAGTACAAGCACTGTTATTCTAATAGGGTCCACCCACACACCCTTGCCCCCAAAGGGATATTAGTCAATAAAGCGAATATGCTTTCGTGCGTGAGAAAAGTCCGCCCTCATTTAGCAAACTGTTGAATTTTCACTCGAAAGCATAACGTTCATTTCATACAGCATCTACCTGGCATGACACTCCAGGAAAAATAGTTGATGTATTGGGAGACATGTTTCATTATGCAGTTACCAGACATTATCTTTTAAGTGTACTGTAAATAAATATTTTCATCAGAACATCAGAAATATTAACTCTATTTAACATCACCTCATTGGTGTAAAGTTGTTCCTCACGGTTCAAAAATTCAATTTTCTGCACAAGTTGTGTGAAACAGATTCATGCATTGTAAATGTCTAATGTTGTCATTTTTTTGCACATCCAGTCTAGTGTCTCTTGAATGGTGACATATCCTTAAAATATGACTGTATGGCCGAACACAAGTGTCTATTTTAAAAAATCAGGTATTGTACGAGAGCTGCTTCCTGTTTCTGGTGACAAATCAGTTACAAATGCAGAAAAAGCTGGCCACCTTGTCTATTGAATGTTCAAGTTATTACCTCCACCTTGGCAACTGATGCAAGGCCGAAATCATTTTGCCCAGTGGCATCGCATAGGGTAGAGTTATCAACATTGGGCCAACACACACGCGCGCGCGCACCACATACGCGCGCACCACACACGCGCGCACAACACTCACACTGACACCAAGACACTGACACTGACACACAGACACTCACACTGACACACAGAACATACAAACTCACACACAGATGCACACACAGACACACACACACAGACACACACAAAAACACACACCACCACCACCCCCCTCCCCCCCCCCCCCCCCCCCCACACACACACACGAGATTTAAAATCCTGCACGGGAGACAGAAAAAGTTGTCAGCCTCAGGCAGGGACCAAATCCACAACCTTCCCGTAAACATCCGAGTGCTTCAATCACTGAACTACGGGAGGTCCTTGACAATTTCTGCCTACATTGCCAATCCATGGACATCATTGAATATTATATCCTCTTTTTTATACCTTAAATGCTACGATATTCTGGATCCCGAAAATATGTCTGTTAGACTTTCCTATTAGTCTTAGATCTGTCCCTCGTTGCTCAGTCTCTCCTCAGTCAAATAGGAGCGTTCCTAATACAGAGCCAGGCACCCTGCACAGGGCGGATGGAAGTACTGGACCTAAGGCAGAATCGGGCCCCTTGACCTCCTCTTGAAACTAGATTCACAATACACAGGTGGCTCACCGGTTAGAGCATTCAGACGCTATCTGGGAGCACGAGGCTTCCGACCATTCCCGATGTCCGAAAATTTTCATTCCTCTTTCCTACAGGTTTCTGGTCGTATTAGACATTATACATAATTGCAGTTTTCTCATGTTCTGCGAAAACAATAGTTTGATGAAAAAGGGGGGCAATAGATTTTAAAAGAGATTTATTTGTTGTCCAATTTTGCGTTGGCCTCGTCTTGCGGTGATCATCGAACCTTTCTTGCCATTCTCGACAAGGGGAGGGGTTGGATGGGACAGTTGGATTTTGACTTTGAGGAGTTCTTCACAAGAAGTGGATCACCCAGATTTAGCAGTGATGGTTTGACATAAACCTTGCTGTCAACATAGGTTTTCACGATGACCTTCTGCCGAGCGTGTCTGTTGCAATGCATCGTCATCACCAGTGCGTTTTGCGGGAAGATAGGGAAGCTTGGTTCTCAATATGCGACATACGTATTTCAGAAAGGGCAGACTGAATGGCTTATTGTTAGGTTTTGTGGTTTGAATAAGTGTCTGGAAAGAAAATGGCAGTAAAACATGACAAAATCTCAATCCACATCGTTGGTCTGTCATTATGAAACGCGCGATGCACCTTCAGATACTGAGTCGGCAAAGTTTCTCTCCGCATTCTCTTTTTCATTTCCCAATCTCGCCATTCATCAGGGTCACATATTTTTTGGTAACGCTTCCATTTGTCAACTCGAAAAGGATAAAACATTTCAGAGGTAGCATGACACATACCTGCTTTGTTTGACGCCATGTTGGGAGTTGATTTTACTCTCTCCGCCGTCTCGACGATCTTTCCGCTCCGTAGGACTTTTTTAAGGTTATTCTGAAGTTTTCAAACTCTCATTTCCTCCAGAGTCACTATTCTACTGATTGCTGTATTTTTGGCGACAGCCAGGACGGATGGGAAGGCACAAAAGACAAACTAGACGCAGAGTATTCAGAGCCTGACTGGTCCATACATACGTACATATCAAATTTACTTTATTCACAAAGAATTACACACTTAGGTGCACAGAGAATATTACATAAAATAGAAAGAAAATGATGCATCCAAGAGCCCTCAGAAACCATTACGTGAAATCTGAACAAAAAAGTTCCGTTACAACATCCCCCCTGTGGGTTCGGGGTGAGAATGGACCCACCACGTCTCCCTACGCGATTCCTAAGAGGCGTATTACTAGGGACACCGTGACTTGACCTGCGTTCAGTCTAAACTGTTCCGGTGATTTTCGTGCTTAATGGCCTTACATAGCCTACAAATTATTATGGGGCGTTAAACACTATCCATCCATCCATTACAGCATCATAGCCGGGCAAGCTATCGGAATAGTCCCATGGTTATCTATCCCAGAGGTAACAGGCTGACGATAGTCATGTCACATTCTTTTGAAACTTGTGTAGAATGCTGTAGAATACATAGATATAACCAGTTGTGTTTAGGAATTACGGTGCAAATATCATTTACACAATATTTGCTTTACTTAAAATATACACTTCTCCATCACCATGTCCCACAAAAGTGGATTGTAGAATACAAACGTACACACACACACACACACACACACTCACACACACACTCACACACACACACACACACACACACACACACATATGTATGTATATATATATATATATATATATATATATATATATATATATATATATATACGGACAAATAAACCAATTTTATTCTGATATTTATGACAAATAAAATACATAGCATATATGCAATCAAGTATTAGCTGGATGTTTTAGACACCACATCTGACAATACAAGAGCAGGGTTTGACCCAACAGCAAGTTCTTACAAATGAGATCTACGATTCGGTTGTGCCTTGCTTGGCACATCTTGTATGTTGTGCATCCATTCAACATGCGAGACGCTGTGTCGTTTGGATAATTGCACAGTGCACACCTAGAGTACAGCTGGCTTACTAAGTCGCAAGAAGACTGTTGCACTGAGGCTGTTGCAGCCTACCCTCACTACAAGGAGCACGACAGTGTCCTTCGGTATTGTGTTCAGCAAAGAAGCCGACGACAGCTTGTTGTCTGCTCCGGTTGCCTCTCATTGAAGTGCTTCGGTTTTCTTGCCACACTCGAGTGAGTTCAACCCTGTAAACAACAGGGTCGGCCATGTCGTCACTCACACCGGTAGGGGCTTGCCTGAGAGCCTCTGACACGTGCTTTATTGTTATGCTGATTTTAGTAAAATGACTTTCAACGGCAATCATATCGAGCACAGGAGCACACACAGACACACTGTCGCGGAATTACGACATGGATTGAGAATTGATGAGGTGAGGTTGGTGGAAAAGTTGAGTTGCATCGCCCCAGTTCGAAATCTGCAGAGTCAGCGCTCGGCGCTGATATTTTTAGTAACTTGGGTCAAGAGGTGAGGCCCGTTACCACCCGCCGTCAGGGTAGGGGGTGGAGGCTCTGTCGAATTTTAGGGGGTGGATAGAATGTTCTTCTCCTAAGGTCACGGAATGAGTTCCGTGGACTTTGCCCTCGCACGTGTTTGTCTGCGTGCTATGACCTCGTGATCAGAGGTTATGAGTGATGACCTCGTGATAGGAGGTATCGCATGATTTCATTGGCTAATGAGATCGGGGGCAGGTGACCGTTGTGAATTCGCGCCAGAGCGAAGTTCAGTCCACTGCTTGCCGTCGAGGGAGCAGGTCGTGTTTTGCGTGTCTGGGACACTCGGCTCCCCCAGGACATGCTGTCCTCGGGGGAGGCCTGAGCCGCTGGAGGGAAAGTTCTGTCTTCCCAAGGGTGCATACCGACCGGACTGGTCATAGCCCGGTTTTTGGGGTAAGCTCATTGTAATTAAGTTCGTTGTAACTTGAGTAAAATGCATTTTGTAATTGACAGAGGGAGAATGCCATTTTGACCTAACTGTTTTGCAGAAACAGAGTGTAACAGACTAAGTAATCTCCGCTCTTATCCTGGGGAGGGAAATTCTAGAGGGAGAGGTAACTATTCTTATCTGTGAGTCGCTCGTTGGATTCTCGTGCTGATAACGCCAGGGGGTGGGTATCAGTTTCTCTGTAGTTGAAATGCATGTAGAATGTGGCTTGAGTGATTCTGAGAGAAGCGTGAGTCTTGTCATTGTAGTGACAAGCGTTCTTGTTTCATTGCAGGCTTTTCTTTAACGTGTTTGGGGCTTGGGGTCTCAACATGTTAGTTAATGTACTAGGTTAGCTACCTAGAATTAGCTAACGTTCATGTGGCGTTAGGCTAATGACTTATGAACTGTGAGGTTCATGCAGCGCTAGGCTGCTAAACTACTGTATGTAGTGGGTCAGTTAGGACCTTTTGTGTTTGGCTGTTTGTGTTGTGAGAAGCAACAGTACCTATATTACTCCTGTCTGATGGAGCAAGCGAGATAGCGTACTTAGCCATTCATGTATATGTCTTTGGCATATGGGGCGGGGGACTTAAAGTATTATGGTGTCGTATAGGCAGGGGCCGAACTGCCATAGAACCATGATTTTGTAATGATGCTAAGCGCTAAGCAATCATTGTTCTTTCAACTGTGTGAATAGAACTTGTCCCCGTCCATACGTGTTAGTTCTGACACGTAAACACGCTGGGCGTGTGTCTTGCAGTAAGCTTCGGGCTGTTGTCCTGCAAGTAGAGGGTAGAAGTAATGGGAGGGGTCTGATTAGACTAATAGACGCTCGGCCCAGGTACGTTCTCTCTCTTATCATGCATAGTCTTGTGCATGTTTGTGACTGGGTCACATCGTAATTTGCCCGCAAGGCAGTTACGTGGTCTAGAGCGTAGTCTCGTAGCAGGGTGGGGGTAGGGAGAGCTGGCGCCAATTCCAGTCTACTGCCGCCTGCCGCTGGACGCTGACGCTTCGACTGGGGAGATCTCTCGGGTCATTGGAGTGACTCGACCCACAGGATGTCGTCGCCGCACGGATGCCTGGTGGACTGGGTGCCACGAGAGGGGGACGGGAGGACAGCTCTCGTCGAGATCTACCATCGAGCGCTGCTACGACCGGGGGAGACGGAGGTCGGAACCTCGCGTACTTCCCGACTCTGAGGGTGCAGGAGTGGTCTATCCCGGATTATATGTGTGTTCTTTCCCGTGACAGGAAGAGACGACGTTGGTAAGATTGGCTTTTTATATTTAATCCTGATGGGAAATAGCTGGACTCATGAGACTGACCCTAGTGTCGAAGGCACCAATAGAATAAGTGGAGATCAGAATCCCACAGCTGGTAGGTCAAGGACGCTGCCGTTAAACCTATACAGAAGGGCGAGAAGCGCCATCCCATCTTCTGTAGTAGGAAAAGACTGTGTGGACTTATTCTGAATGCTTTAACTAATCCTCTTGAGGAAGATTGAGTTCTATCTATTTGGTTGCTTAAGTGTATCTTCCTGCTACTGCCGTGACAGTAGAGGAAGCATTCTTTCAGCTGCTGTTAGAGCAAGCTTTGTAAGAACGCCGGTGCGTGCGTTGCTATATGTAAATGCCCTGCCCAGTTCCTGTCTCGTCCAGCGGCTGCTGCGATTGGCCAGGCCTGGGTCGGTCTTTCTCAATGGTTTGAGGCCACACCCCCAGGGGGTGTGTCGCCTTGGGTGAACCATGTGTGTTATCATTTGCTACGGTCAAGTCTAGTGCTGCTTGAGGCTGACCTCTGACCCTATGAGCTTGTGCGTAGGAATTCGTATCATTGGCTATGGCCATGTCAACCTGCTGAGGCTGACCCCTGACCTTTATGCGCCTGTGTGATGGATGGCTCTGTGAAGCCATGGGGGTGTGTCATTGTTATTGTTATTGTACTGTTTGGGGACTTGGCCAAGTCAGGGTTTGGGATTTATTTTTGATGTTTATTCTTTGATTAAAATATTGTTTTGAAATTTACCTCCTTCCCTCAGTGTCTTATTTAATTTGTTGTTTTCCATGTTTATTCACCTTTATAGTTGCAAGGAAAGTGGCAGTTTGGATTTTGTTGAAAATCCCGGGGTGTGGTGTTTACATCATCAGGGTCCATTCTTTGTCTATTTATTTATTTTATTTTAATAACCCCTCATCACACCCCATCACGCGACACACACAGACAGACACACATACACACATACACACACACACACACACACACACGCGCGCACACACACACACACACACACACACACACACACACACACACACACACACACACACACACACACACACACACACACACACACACACACACACACACACACACACACACACACACACACACACACACACACACACACACACACACACACACACACACACACACACACACGAAGAAGAAGAATGGGGAGGGAGAGGGGGAGGGGGAGGGGAGAGGGGGAGGGGGAGGGGGGAGGTGGAGGGGGAGGGGAGAGGGAGTGGGAGGGCGAGAAATTCGGAGACCCATGCGATGGCATTCCACGTTTTAGACCTGCTAATTGTTTTAACTACTTCACTATCATTGTAAGATTGCCAGTGAGGACAATCGTTGCCTTAAACGGAACTAAAGCAAACAAAGTCAAACAAGAAACATGAATGTATGAGTACATGCTGGATTTCCAAAAGCACATACGAGGGCGCATATTTGTTCCCATGGAACATGAGAATTGAAATCAAATTTTTCGTAGACTTGCAGTTAGATGTTTTTCGTACAAAATTGACCCAGCATGTTGTTTTCTGCGAACAGGTGATGAACTTCGCCTTGTCTTCGTGGGCAAAACTGGATCCGGGAAAAGTTCCACCGCAAGCACCATTGCAGGAAAGAAGGATATCTTCGAGTCCAGCCCTCGCGGCGTTTCGATGACCATCTCCTGCCAATGCGAACACTTAAATTTTGATGGGCAGAAGCTACTTCTGGTCGACACGCCTGGTTTATTCGACACTACACAGAGTCAAACTGACATCGAAAGAGAAATCGGCGAGTTTGTCAAGATGAGTGCGCCCGGTCCTCACGCCGTCCTCTTCGTCATCTCCGCTGCTAGTCGCTTCACAGCAGAAGAGATTGGGGTCGTCAAGAAACTGAAAGACATGTTTGGCAAGGCCATTGAAGCGTACTTCATCATCATCGTTACCCGCACGGAGGATTGGGAGGAGGAGAGACTCGATGTCGTTTCCTTTCTTAATGACCTTCCTCCTGAGGCGAAGCGAGTTCTTGGAACGTGCATCGCCTCGCGCAGAGCTGTGGCATTCAAGAACAAGTTCTTCAAAGACGGTGTTCCCAAGGACACCGATCAAGTCAGGGAACTTTTGGCCTTGGTGAAGAACACAGTCCGGAGAAACGGAAACAAATGCTACACTGAAGCGCACTGGAAGAAAGCTGAGAAAGAGATGAAAAAACGAGAGCAAGAAATTCTGATAAAGAAATTCAAGGAAGAGCAAGAGCGAATAAAGAAAATAAAAGATGAAAAAAAAGTGAGACTGGCAAGAGAGTACGAAGAAGAGAGAAAGAGACAAGAAAAAGAGCAAGAGGAGAGAGAGCGCCAAGAAAAAAATGATCGCGAAAAACGTGAACAGGAGATGCTATTGGAGATGGAGCGACTTAAACGTGAAATGGAACTACAGATTGAGATAAAGAGAGCTGAAGAAAGGGCCAGAGCAGAGGAGGAGCGGAGGAGAAAAGAGCAAGAGATGGAGGAGAATCGCCGACGTGAAGAGGAGATGGCTGCAATTCGTGCTCGTCAGGCAGAGGAAAACGCAAGGCAGCAGGAAAGAATGCTCCGTGAGATGATGGAGCAGCAGCGTCAGGAGCAAGAACGCAGACTCCAGGAAGAAATAGAGAGGATGCGAGCAATAGCTCGCCAGAGAGCCTGGGAGGCAGAAGAGGAGAAGAGGCGCAGAGAGGAGGAAAAATGCAGCATATTGTGAATGCGTTCTGTTGGATCCTCCTTTCACATGCATGAAAACAAATCACAGAAAAATGAATCCGATTAAGATTTTTGAATAGAGTAGAACCAAGTATCATTTTGATTCACGGATATAATGTGGTAAATATGTTCATGGGATGAGCGTAATGACTCTCTTTGTACATTAAAGATATTTTACGATTAAATAGTTGAATTGTATTTACTACGGATGTTTCTATGTCACATAATCGGAAGGATTTATATAGACTTTTATCATAAGAGTTTGCCAAAGAAGTACTGGTTTTTGCATTGCTAAATATTTAGACGCAGAATATACTTAAAGCGAAATTATCATTTTCTCGAGTTTCCTGATGAAAAGAAACAAACACAACAAAGAACACAGTTTTACTGCTCTTTCGGCACAATAATAGGCCTACATAAAAGAAATGTCATTGCTTGGATAAAAGCATATCAGTTTCCAAAAAAGAAGTATAACATCTTGATCATTATATCGCATATCACTCCATGATGATAATGGTCCTTTAGTCTTTTCTTTACGGCGTCGGACTTTAAGAGAAGTTTATTTTCGATTTTGATGACAACTGTGACGGTTGAGTATTGGAATTTATAGTAAACCTTCATACGCTGTGGAGTTTGAGACGACCCTTTCTGTTGTTAAAGGCGAGAACGCAACATGAAGACAGTTTGATAGAAATTATGTTAGAAGAAGGATTGTTCATTTAGATATGAATTAGTAAAATACAGCCAATCATGATTCTACACCTTTTGGTAAATTGGGCAGGTATTGATTTGATGGTTGGTGAGAAATTCCTGTTTTGGTGATAAACATATACATTTTCTGGCGGGAGCCGGAGTGGGAAGTCCGCCATGTTGTTCTGCAGTGAATGCATGTAACGTCTTTTGATTGGTCTTAATTAGCTTTTAGCTGTCCCAGCGTGCTTTGCGAGGCTGAGTGTTATAAATTGGGTTGCGCTCTGACCCTCAGGGCCACTTTATGCAAAACACCGCTTCAGAGGCTGAAATCGGCCAACAGTCTGTAGGCAGTGCTCTTTTCCCTCATGTGACTGTCACGACTCTGTTTAATATTTTTTAACTTTAAGAAATTATAGAGAAAGTTCGTCTCTGTTTTGATGCACCTTTAAGCGTTGTGCGCAGTCAGCACTTGCTGACTACGCATTTTCAGAACGTTTTGCACGTGTTTTGGTTTTTTGTTGTGCAGCGGCTCGTGCTGAACATTTTTTGCGCATAATTGGATAGGGCATCACTATAAATAGAGGAGACGGGATGAATAAAAAAGAATGTACTAAGAACTATAATTAAGCCCGTGGGGCGGTTTAATAAGCGTGTTATTAATTTGTAAGAAATGTTTTGTTTTCTGTGAAGATTGCTGTTGTGTTTTCAGTTATTGAGTTCGTTTTAAAGTTGTCTATGTAATAGTCGATTGTTTTACGTCGGGTTTAGTTGGTGACGTCTTTGTATTTAAATGTGATTAGTGACTGAGGAAGGAATTTCCCTTATTTATTTTGTTTTCACTGTCTGGTTGGGGTCGAGCCAACTTCCACCTACCCCAACCGTAACAGTGACTATTTGCTCTGCTCAGACGCTTGTGTGCCCGACTCAAGCTAGTGAAGTAAACCCCTTTACGTGAACGCCATCCACTAGAGAATGATACTGGATATCTACTTATTGTTTATGCTTGGACTCAACAACCGCAGTCCACCTCCAGCTGCACTTCATTGCCTTCACCCTCGTCTAGAGACCGAACTAACTCCTCTTCCTACAGAGACAGTTTTCGATTTGTCCCCAGGAAATGTAAAGATTGCCTCCATTGGATTACAAACTGTGTGGACGCTGTGTGTGTTTGTGAATTGTGTGTTTTTCTAATTGGATTCTTGGACTTAGGACTACACGTCAAACTGGTATGAGATTTCTGATCATTTCCTGCCACACTTTTGATTGACTTGCTGATTCACATTTCAACTTGATCTGCCTTTTGTTTGGGATTGTGAAACTGGGCGTTAATGAGTAGGAGCAACATTGTTTTTCCTGCTGTTTTTATTCGATTCTCAGTAGGGTAGAAAAATCCTATTTTCTTAATTAAAATTCAATGGTAATTCCTTACCCACTCCTTTATGTTTTGATTTTGTGTTGTATTCACAAGGAGAGAAAGGCGTTTGCATCACCTGGCATGTGCAATAGCCTCTAGACACTGTTTATTGTTTTCTTTGGAATTATGAGCCGGAGGTATTGATAATAATTTCAGTGCTTCAGCATGTGCCAGCGTGACAATTACGTATGCTTATAACGTTTTTGTGCCATCGTCTTGTCTCTAGTATGTGCTATGACTGAGTCTTAGAAATAGCCGGGGGGGGGGGGGGGGGGACAGGATCAGAAAGTAATAGGAAAAGGTCCTATTCTTGTTATTGAATATATTGTATTTATATTAGTAATACTGGTGACCACTTGCTCAGAAATTTTCCAACGTTCCCTTTTTTGTGAAACCAACTCTGTGACGAGATCACCCCTCCCCATTTTTCTCTTCCATTTATTATGCTTACTAACCAGGGGTGTGTAGGTTAGTGTGGTCGCCAACCGTAGATTTGCACGATTCGTGAGAGGCGAGTGACTAAGAACACTATGACTTGCCTTGCGTTTGCTTTTATTTGTGCTAGTGATTTTTGTACTTAATGGTCATACATGGCCTGGAAAGGCTGAAGGACTGTGGATCACCAATCACAGAAAACTTAGTGCATGCTTTATGCTGGCGTGCGGTCATGAGACGAATGGTTGGTCGCCCTTCCATAAACTCGACTGAAGACGGGAGTGGCGAATGACTACTTGCTTATATAGCCGACATGTGATTGGCTCCCCTTTCCAAACACTTGACTGAAGACGTGACCCCGGTGTTTCTATTGGACGGAAGGGTCCAGGAATTGTTGGTTTAGGTATAAAAACCCCTGCAAACCCCGTACCAGGCACGCGAGTATCATTCCCCATCGAGAGCACGCCCCGTGGCGCGAGTAACAACCCTCCTGCGAGAGTCGCTACGTGTTCCCCCTTCCACCTGCCAGCGCGCAGAATTCAACACCCGCGCCAGTCGCCACGTGTAAGGAAGCCCCTTGCCAGCGTGCGAATTAGTTCACCTGCCAGCGTCACACTACCACGAGAGCTACCACATGTGTCCCTCCACGCCACACGATGCCAGCTTCAACCAACTACTAGAGCCAACGCTCGAGAGACAACGCTCGAGAGTCAGCGCACGAGAGCCAGCATCTCCCTCCCACCTCTGCAAGCCTCGGTCCACTGCGAGAGCCAGCGCATGAGAGTCAGGGTCTCCCTCCCACCTCTGCAAGCCTCTGTCCACTGCGAGAGCCAGCATCTCCCTCCCACCTCTGCAAGCCTCGGTCCACTGCGAGAGCCAGCACACGAGAGTCAGGGTCTCCCTCCCACCTCTGCAAGCCTCTGTCCACTGCGAGAGCCAGCATCTCCCTCCCACCTCTGCAAGCCTCGGTCCACTGCGAGAGCCAGCGCACGAGAGTCAGGGTCTCCCTCCCACCTCTGCAAGCGTCTGTCCACTGCGAGAGCCAGCATCTCCCTCCCACCTCTGCAAGCCTCTGTCCACTGCGAGAGCCAGCATCTCCCTCCCACCTCTGCAAGCCTCGGTCCACTGCGAGAGCCAGCGCACGAGAGTCAGGGTCTCCCTCCCACCTCTGCAAGCCTCTGTCCACTGCGAGAGCCAGCATCTCCCTCCCACCTCTGCAAGCCTCTGTCCACTGCGAGAGTCAGCGCACGAGAGCCAGCGTCTCCCGTCACTTCTTCAAGCCATCTGTCCGCTAACCAGATTCAAGCTTGATTGCGTTCCAAGCAACAGAGATAATTCTCCACGCGTCTGAAAATTTTCCTGAGTGGAAAATTCTCGTTTTTGTTGCAGTTTGAGGTGCCTGTCAGTGCACCTGTTACCCCCTTCCCCCTTCCCCTCTTCCTTCCCCTACCACGTGTTTTCGTTGGACTCCACCGTCGACTCCGCTAAGTGCCATTTGATTGGTTGGTCCCCCACTGTCGACTCAGCTAAGTACCATTTCAATGGTTGGCGAACCACATTTATTTTTGGGTTGCAGATTCAATATAATTATTGTTGTATTCGATCATCATTATTAATATTCAAATTCCCTCATTTAATTTGTATTAGAAGAAACTAAAGTGTTTTGACTTTGATCTGTGTTCTCACCGTCATTCCGTCTTGTTCCATCGATGATAGAGTGACTGCATGGGTTAGTGTTGCGAGTTTGGCTGTGTGTGTGTGTTTGCCCCTAGACCATTGTTTATAAATGAGCCAAATCGAGTAAGGCACCTCGTAACAAACTCTTTCTTCAATTTTATATGTAGTACGGAGGATTTACCTAAAGGACTCTAAAACAATATCATAATTAAAATACTTGGCTCGATGAATATTTTTTGGGCTGATATTAAAATAAGATTAACAACAGGAGAGGCCAACGTATCAGCAAAGAATAAAGAATATTTACACTTATAGAATGTTGCCTTCCTGATTTCTATATTATTCCTGTACTTTGCAATCTCGAATTATTCGTCACTCCCAAAATATATGTTTTTGTGTTTCGACACAACACCAGCAAAATCCACAAAGTGATGAATATGTTTTCCTTATACATGTATGTAGAAGGAAGGTGTTTTTTTATGTAATCCGGTGTAAGAATTTGAATTGAAAGGTTCTTAGCTGAGTATCTATTTTGCATTACTTTGGCAGAGTATACATTTTTTCCCAGTCAATGTTGTTGCTCTCTAATGATTTTTCCCTTCTTCTTGGTTTTTGGGTTTTTGTTGTGTGGATTGTGTTGTGTTGTTGTTGTTTTTTGGGGGGGTTGGTGTTTTTGGGGGGAATGAAGGTATGTGTCCATGTTATCGATTAGAACTGAGCATAAGAGATTAGTACATTTTGATACCCTATTTATCATTTCATTTATTCTCACACTGACTTTGACATTGATTGTTTTTTGTGCTTTTTAATCCATTCCTGCGGAATATACTTTTTATGATTTGGTAAGTAAAGACATCTTGTGCGTCCAATTTAAACTTTGTCTTCAGATTGAAGAAACTGGCTGAATCATTGTTTTCAACAACATGTTTCGCCTGCAAGATACCCTTGTCAGCCCATTTGTGGGACTTGACTGGTACCCTGCAATGAAATATATTATTTGAATTATACCACAAGGATTGTTCTAGTATATTGTCAGCTGGATTTTCTCTCACAACAATCTTAGTCGAATGTTTATTTCATCATATAAAAATGTATGTTGAGGAATGAACAGCTTGGTGTGTTTTTCATCCAATGTTGTAAAATAAAATCATTATCATTCCCAACCTTACTCAGATGTCTAAATGTTGTTTTCCCTTATCCTTGATTGTTAGAGTTGATGTAGCAATTCATCCAGTTTGCTTTAACTGCGGATAGAAAGCTTGGAGCATCCAACATTTTCAAGCCACCCCTTTCAGCATTTGGATACATGACTTTTCACGTTGATTTTAAGAAAATCATTCGACACTGTCAATCGGCAAGCCTTACGGTGTATTCTTGAACAAAATGGAATTATTGGGAAAATAGGGAGGATGTTGAAGTCTATCTACAAAACAGTGAAATGTTGTGTAAAATGTGACGGAATGACGTCAGATTTTTTTTTAATCTCACATGGGCTAGAAGCAGGGTTGCAAAAAGAGTCCATTCCTTTTTTATTACCTTATGGAGTCACTGGCTACGGAGATAAGAGAAAACGGAAAGCATTATGTTCAAGTAGTGACAAATAGTCCCGATATTTTTCTACTCCTTTTCGGAGATGACATTGTTCTGCTATCTGACACTGTTACGGGTTTACAAAATCAATTAGATAATCAAATAGACTAGGATTGAGAGTGACTTAAGGAAAAACCAAGGTCATGTCGTTTCGACTGGGTGGACGTTTAGCAAAGTGTGAAGAATGGTTTCTCGATGGCAAGAAACTCGAAGTTGTATCAAATACACGTATCTTGGCATTGTGGTGCCGACAAAGTTGAGCACGAATTCAATTCTGTCTTATCTTGTTTGTAGAGGTAAAGTGCAGTAGCCAGAATTGTTCGTGTAACTCCAGATAACTTCTTTAGAATCTTAAATTCACGCATTCAAGCGTTACCACTGTATAACTCTGAAGTGTGGGGATTAAATAAATGCCAAATGATTGAAGCTACCTACATCTACTGAAGCAGTATATCAGTGTCAGTATAAGGACACCTAATGTTATGGTCTCTGGTGATACAGGGAGAAACCTTTTGCACTTCCATGCTGTGACGAGATCAATTGAATACTGTTTAAAACTTAAACATGGACAACAATAGATTTCCAAACATGTTGTATAGGTCAATGCTGAGAAGCATTGACAGCAATAACTGGGCTTCAAAAATTCGTATTGTCCTCATGGAAAATGGGTTTGAAAATGCTTGGGTAGCCCAGAAAGTGATAAACGAACGTAACTACAAACACTTCGAGTACAATTAATAAAAACGTTTATTACTGGTTGGGAGTCCGATCTGAATAGAAGTAATCGTTTTATATTGTACAAAGAATATAAAGCAATTTTTGGAAATGAAGTGTACCTTTAGACCTTGAACCGAAAAGTTTTCAGATGTATGGATACGCTTTCTCTTAGGCATTAGTGAATTAACAGTGCGTAAGCAGAGATAATGCGATAAAAACTATGCTCAGCTGAGAAAGAGAGACAAGAGAGAAAAAGAGTCAAGAGAGAAAGACAAACAAGGCAGAAAGAAAAGAGCGAAAGATAGAAAGAGACAAGAGAGAAGGGAGCAAAAGAAACAAGAGAGAGAGAGAGAGAGACAAAAAAGATATAAAATGACAGTGACAAAAGAAAAAAGAAAAAAAGAGAAAAGGAAAAGAAAGAGAAAGAAAAAAAGAAACGAAAATAAAAAAGGAGGTAAAGAAAAAAGGGACAAAAGAAAGAAGAAATAGGAAGAAAGAAGGAAAAGAAAAAAAGAGGAGGAGGAAGGAGAGCTGGAAGATGAGGAGCAGAAAGAAGAAAAGGAGGAGGGGAAGAGAAAGAGGAAGAACAGTAAGAGGTGGAAGAAGAGAAGAAGAAGAAAAAAAAGAAGAGACAAAAGAGGATGATGACAAAAAGAGGAAGAAAGAAAAGAAGAAAAGAAAGAGGAGAAGGAAGTGGTGGAGGAAGAGGTGAAGGAAGACGAGGAATAACAGAAGGAAAAGGAAAAGTAGCAAGAGAAAGAGGAAGAAGAGAAAGAAGAAGGAAAAGAAGAGGAAAAGGAAAACGAGGAAGACGAGGGGAGAGAAACAAGAAAGAAGACAAAGAGGAGGAGGAGGAAGAGGAGGAGGAGGAGGAAGAGGAGGAGGAGGAGGAAGAGGAGGAGGAGGAGGAAGAGGAGGAGGAGGACAAAGAGGAGGAGGAGGAGGAGGAGGAGGAGGAGGAGGAGGAGGAGGAAGAGGAGGAGGAAGAGGAGGAGGAGGAGGAGGAAGAGGAGGAGAAAGAGGAGAAAGAGGAGGAGGAGGAGGAGAGGAGGAGGAAAAAAGGAGGAAGAGGAAGAGGAGGTGGTGGAAGAGGAGGAGGAGGAGGAGGAGGAGGAGGAGGAGGAGGAGGAGGAGGAGGAGGAGGAGGAGGAGGAGGAGGAGGAGGAGGAGGAGGAGGAGGAGGAGGAGGAGGAGGAGGAGGAGGAGGAGGAGGAGGAGGAGGAGGAGGAGGAGGAGGAGGAGGAGGAGACAAAATAATTAACACATTTACAGTTCCATATAATACTATTGCCCGGCCAACAAAGGAATGGCTCCTGCCATTAGGGAAAGAGAAGGTACATTTAAATCTACAAAGTAAAATGTGAGAGCTCCATACATAATGATGACATTACAGAGTAAGATAGAAGAGATAACTCTATCATGTACACAAAGCAGTACATTACTCTTGCGAAGTTTTAGAGTAGCAACTTTATGCATAGTTACTATTGAAGTGATACAAACAAGTGCAATCGTATCTTAGAAAAATAGAAAGATATTAGCAGGGCCAAAGAATTTGACAGAGGCGTAACAACATAAGCTGTAGATTAAATCACGCTGAATTACGCTATACACCATGCCTAGTTCTTAGAGGTGCATGGGCGATGTATAGACATAATCATCTGGGGCAGAGGCGGACGAGGGGGGAGGGGGTTTTCGGGGTTTCCGGAACACCCCCCCACCCCAACAGAAAAATGAAAAACAAATTAATAAAATTTCAGTGACAAAATCTGCTGTCTGAAACTGGTAATGATCACCATCAGAATGCGCCAGATTGGAACATTTTGCAGTCAAAACACACCCCACACCCCTCGCTTTCACGTTTCGGTTGAGCTCCGAGAGCTCCTATAGGCTCGCCCTCCCCCCACCCCCACCCCCCTCCCCCACTTTCACGTTTCGGTTCAACACTTTAAACACACACACACACACCCCGCTCTTAAAAAAGTTTGAAAACCCCCCAAAAAATGAACGGATCCGCCCCTGTGGGGTGAAGGAAAACTTTAGCAACGTCACATTGAAATGTACACAAGAGAAATGTGCCGTGGACACATACACGAATTAGAGACGAGCATCAAATAAAAGGCCAGTTTATGTACATGTGGCACTCAGAGAGGAAGTTTGATAGAGTAGAATTAGAAGGCAGCGGCGAATGAAGTGCAGCCGTTTGCATAACATTGGCAGGCGTGTAAATCACCAATACGGCAAGCTTACGACGATCAAATGCTGCTGGTGAATTTACCCACTGTGCCCCAGAAGGAGAAGGTAGCGCGCTGTCCACGGAATCCACGGTATATATAATATGCAGGTGCGGGCAGATGCTAGCATCAAACTGCACCTAAATGCTAGGCAGTTCCCTGTCCACCTGGTGACGCCCCAAAGGCGTCTTGACCCAGTCATGCCGTATGACTGCGGACTATGAAGCAATACGAGCGTAACGAGCCAGCAAACCCTAAGCATCCAATGAGAGAAGGTACCCGAACGTGTAGTGGAAAATATGCGGTTACGTCATAACAATTACAAACTCGCCAATGCTATTGAATATCAACCTCAGTAAATCTTCAAGTACGTGGATCAGACATTGCCATATCATAAATCTCATCAATATAAAAATCAATTTTATAGCACGAATGTTGCGTTTTAAAATTCATGTCCGTAGTACATGTGGTTTTATGTAAGATATATTACTCTATTGGCATAATTTTGACCACAGAATATGGCGGAATAATGGCATTTGTAGAACTTTGTCGTAAGACACAGTTGGCCCAGAGCTCGATAACACACTAACCATGTCCAATCGAGTATGGGTTTCATGCATAAACATCTTTAAAATAAGATGGATAGGTGCATTCTCGGGGGAGATCAACAACAGTATGTCTGTAACGTATGGCAGAACGCGCAAAATCTGACATAAGTGAAGTAATAAGCGCCATTGAAAAAAACTGTGTTGAAGAGAAGAGAAAGAAAGCCCACCCATTCACATGGAAAAAGGCAGAGGAGGAAGTAGGTTTCACTTACCAGATCTTAGCCAGGAAAGAACAAGAGGCATGAAAAACACATCTAAAACGTTGCATGCATGTTAGGCCTTTACATGACATACAAATATTTTGATGGGGGGAAAATTGTCACTGTTATACATGTTTCACGTGAATAAGTCTTTTTCTGTCCAAATAGGTGTCGAAAATGAAGAGAAAACAGCAGTCCTATCAGTAGGTGTTCCATCAGACGGAGACGGCAGGGGGAGCGAAGATGTATAAAGAAGGACAGGCATGTTCGAACCAGGCGGTCACAGGCGGGATGGGCGAGCAGGCGAAGGCAGTGGTCCGGCATCAGCAGGCGTAGTCAGCCAGCATGGTTCTGCCGAAGAGTCGAGGGGTAGCATGAAACGATGAACGAAGCAGAGTGGGAAGGCTTGGACAAGAGAGTAGGCTGAACGATAGCCATCCAGGGAGGTGGATCCTGACGGTTGCAGAAAGGCCTGGCAGCAGTAATCTCAGCTCCGGCGATGGCCATGGCGAGGGTTGGGGGGTTTGGGTGATGCGGTGGTCCGGTAGCGGGGGGCTGCAGAGGTGATGGTGAGGGCAGCCGTTAGTCGGCAGGTCAGCGGCGATGGGTGGGGATAGTACAGCAACGGAAAGCGTGGGCCGTCCGGAGAACGTAGAAGCGGTGAAAGGTGTCGGAAGGACATTGGTGAAGGTCCGGAAAGCCAAGTGCGTAGCGTGAAGCGGTGACTGCTGGCGGTTGAAGGCACTCATGAAGTCAGGAACGGCGACGGTTCCGGTTCAACGGAGTCTTGAGAG
>JAWQFJ010035164.1:42500-52500 GCA_034096865.1 Theodoxus fluviatilis | reverse complement strand
GCGTTTTTCTCAAAAAGCGTATTTTTAGGGTGTCGATCTTCAAAGTCGCGTGAAGTCGTGTAGGGTAGTCATATGTTGATGATTATTTGCACCATTGAGAAGCTTGTTGTGTGCTCTTTTTGAAAACATACAGATATCAAAATGTTCTAAATGCAACGAGTGACTCATTTTGTGATGGAGGGTCACAAATATGTTTCTGTCAAGAGGCCAAGGAGGAATTTGGAGCTGGCATTTGAGCAACTTATGAAGAAAAAATTTAAAGCAAACCATTGTAAAATTCCATTATGCATAACATGATTATACATTGCTAGTACACACAGATTACAAGAAGTGACTGTACATTGTATGCTCATGCTGCAATTTGATTTTCTTCATTTTCTCTAAAAGATACAAATGAATCTTTAATTGTGTTGCCAAAGATATGTAAAACGTATGTGTCCTTAAAAAGATAACTGCAAGATGGCTTCAGGTTTCCTAATAAAATGGCTGTATGTCAGTCTTTTAGTTTTTACCCTACGTTTGTTAGTTAATTAATTATTCAGCAAAATAACTCAAAAAGTTCATAACGGATCCTAATGAACTTTGGAAGGTTAGGGATTCATTCACTTAATAAAGAATCGTTTGTAATTTGGAGGTAATCAGCTGGTGTCTCGTTTTGGAATGACGACAAAAATGAAAAATGTTATTGCAAATCACGAAGCTGATGACGTCGAACAATTGATGACATCATCGTATGCGTTGTCACTCAGAATTCGCTTCCAGCCAATAAAATGAACTAAACTTTGTAGCGTCAGGCCTGGTTAGCAGAAAGTCCTGCTTGAATTAATGATACAGACCATGGAAGGAAACGTGTGGCCTTGGTGGCGGGTTGCGCTCTCTGCTCTCTGATGTGACAAGGACGTCGTAATGAACAACTGTGAACCAGGCTGAACACGTAACAACATGCGACTTGAAACACCGACCAAGTTGGCAAATCTCCATGTGTACTTTGGAAGATTTTTGGCAAGAGGGCATAGTTTATCCCTCCAGGTTTACTGGAGGTCCTACAGACTTTATCAGTCTGTCTGTCTGTGTGTGTGTGTGTCTGTCTGTCCCGTCTCCACGGCCTATATCTCAAAAACTACTGGACGGATTTCCTTGAGATTTTGCACACTGACTGGAAGTTAGGTCCCATTCAATATTATCAAATTTTCAGAATCGAGGTTTGAAAAGAAAGTGACTTTTTTACATTTTGGTGTTTTAATGAAAACGATTCAACGGACTCCATTTTGCAAACTCTGTGACGTTATCATTTGACGTCGAATAAAGTGACGTCATTTGCGAGGAGATTTTCGATTCTATATGCCAGAAGAAGTTCGAAACACCTGGGGAGGAATGGCGAAATTCCAACATGTGCGACGTCATCAATAACGTGACGTCATTTGCGAGGACAGTTTATAGGAGAATTAATTTAGATAGATATGTCCTCAGATGTCTTAGGCTGCGAGGCCTTTATCTGATCTTTTGATCAGTACTTATGGCTACTCTCACTCTCTCTCTGTCTCTCTCTCTCTGTCTCTCTGTCTCTCTCTCTCTCTCTCTGTCTCTCTCTCTCTCTCTCTCTCTCTCTCTCTCTCTCTCTCTCTCTCGATCTCTCTCGATCTCTCTCCCACCCACCCTCTTACTCTCATTCTCTCTTCCCTTCCTCCCCTTTTCCCAGCTCCCCTCCCCCCCTCTTTCTCTCCCTCCCTCCTCTCTCTCTCTCTCTCTCTCTCTCTCTCTCTCTCTCTCTCTCTCTCTCTCTCCCACCCACCCTCTTACTCTCATTCTCTCTTCCCTTCCTCTCCTTTTCCCAGCTTCCCTCCCCCCCCCCTCTCTCTCTCACTCTCTCTCTGTCTCTCTCTCTCTCTCTGTGTCTGTCTCTCTCTCTGTCTCTCTCTCTCTCTCTCTCTCTCTCTCTCTCTCTCTCTCTCTCTCTCTCTCTCTCTCTCTCTCTCTCTCTCTCTCTCTCTCTCTCTCTCTCTCTCTCTCTCTCCACCCACCCTCTTACTCTCATTCTCTCTTCCCTTCCTCCCCTTTTCCCAGCTTCCCCCCCCCTCTCTCTCTCTCACTCTCTCTCTGTCTCTCTCTGTCTCTCTGTCTCTCTCTGTCTCTCTCTCTGTCTCTCTCTGTGTCTCTCTCTGTGTCTCTCTCTCTCTCTCTCTCTCTCTCTCACTCTCTCTCTCTCTCTCTCTCTCTCTCTCTCTCTCTCTCTCTCTCTCTCTCTCTCTCTCTCTCTCTCTCTCTCTCTCTCTCTCTCTCTCCCACCCACCATCTTACTCTCATTCTCTCTTCCCTTCCTCCCCTTTTCCCAGCTCCCCTCCCACCCTCTCTCTCTGTCTCTGTCTCTCTCTCTCTGTCTCTCTCTCTGTCTCTCTCTCTCTCTCTCTCTCTCTCTCTCTCTCTCTCTCTCTCTCTCTCTCTCTCTCTCTCTCTTACCACATTTGAATATTTTGCCTCAAGGGCTGAATGTAAGTAAGAAAGGCAATACTGCCTAATTCACTACCCTTGTAAAATAAAGTTCGTTCGTTCGTTCTGTCTGTCCTGACTTAAGCGCAACAACTTGGTACTGGTAGTCTGTTGGCTTGGCCTAATGGCAGTGAATCGATAATAAACTTGGCAGAAATAGACCTTAAGTATCCTAAAATGTACAAGACCACTCAAATTTCATGAACTATCATCCATTTTTATACAATTTACAGTGCAAAATATGAAGCGAGGGAGTTTACAGAAAAGAACGTTATAATTCCTTTACAAACACGTAGTAACGTCAGTTGCCAAATGAATGGCTCAGATGGTAAAGCGCTGGACAATTGTAACGTTAGGTCATGCGTGAACGGATTCGAATCCGCGCTGAAACTTTTTTCGAACCCGACCTGTTTTTTGTGTTTTTGTGTGTGTTTTTCCCCCCCTCTTTTCTCAAGAGATTGCGGGTTTGAACCCAATTTTTTGTGTGTGCCAAAACCTGGAGGTTCAGCGCCAGCGGTTTTTATCCCTCCAGGTTTACTGGAGGTCTACAGACTTTATTAGTCTGTCTGTGTGTGTGTGTGTGTGTGTCTGTCTGTCCCGTCTCCACGGCTTATATCTCAAAAACTACTGGACGGATTTCCTTGAGATTTTGCACACTAACTGGAAGTTAGGTCCGATTGAATGTATCAAATTTTCAGAATCGAGGCTTGAAGAGAAAGTGGTTTTTAAGGTCGTATAATCGAAGCACCTCTCTAAAAATTATTGAAATGACAATTGACGGAATAGCCAAATTTGACGTCATTAATAGCATGACGTCATTTGCAAGTACAATTTCGATCCTATATGCCAGGAGAAGAATTTCGAAACACCTGGGGAGGTAGGCAATTTGATGGAATGGCGAAATTCCAACATGTGCGACGTCATCAATAACGTGACGTCATTTGCGAGGACAGTTTATAGGAGAATTAATTTAGATAGATAGATATGTCCTCAGATGTCTTAGGCTGCGAGGCCTTTATCTGATCTTTTGATCAGTACTTATGGCTACTCTCACTCTCTCTGTCTCTCTCTGCTCTCTCTGTCTCTCTCTCTCTCTCTCTCTCTCTCTCTCTCTCGATCTCGATCTCTTCTCTCTCTGTCTCTCTCTCTGTCTCTCTGTCTCATTCTGTCTCTCTCTCTGTCTCTCTCTCTGTCTCTCTCTGTCTCTCTCTCTCTCTCTCTCTCTCTCTCTCTCTCTCTGTCTCTCTCTCTCTCTCTCTCTCTCTCTCTCTCTCTTACCACATTTGAATATTTTGCCTCAAGGGCTGAATGTAAGTAAGAAAGGCAATACTGCCTAATTCACTACCCTTGTAAAATAAAGTTCGTTCGTTCGTTCTGTCTGTCCTGACTTAAGCGCAACAACTTGGTACTGGTAGTCTGTTGGCTTGGCCTAATGGCAGTGAATCGATAATAAAAAGGGGGGAAAACATTTCGTTTGTTTTGTTTTGTTCTTGCAGCACTTCAAAGATGGTGTGTAGGTCTGTGACTGTCTGTCTCCATGTGTTTTGTGGTGTGTAGGTCTGTGACTGTCTCCATGTGTTGTGGTGTGTAGGTCTGTGTCTGTCTCTCTCCATGTGTTGGACCTTTTACTGGTGAACGTATTTCATAGCATCAGACAATACTAGCATTGTACACGATGTCAACAGCAGGCAGGTTCGAGGACAACAATGTATTTATAATCTATCCTGGTGCCGCTGAGGTCCGCGCGTCAGCTATAAATAGAAGTACGAGAAGCTTGGATTTGTAAAATGTATTTCACGACCTATTGACGCAATCAACATACAGCTTTGATAAATTAAGACAGCCCAGGGTTATATTAGCGTTATAAATTAACATATAGGCTTACTGACCTTATTTCAAGAAACACCATTCATAATGATCAACACTACGAACCAAGCAGACGAACACGATCGAACCGTAGCCACTACGTCAGCAGACGATCGAGATAACTAAATGTTTCATGTAAAATTCGAATGAGTTGTTTTATAATCTTAGCAGAGGGGTAAAACATCAACTGGTATCGGATAAGATCACTCGTAGTGTAATACTGTAATGAAGGTCACGTTTTACATCACAAACATGTGCGCTGCTCCTCGTGAGGCACTATCTGAAGCCTTAAGAGTTAAGTCGCTTTTATTCGTATCTCAAGTTGTAGAAATGACTTTATTTCGTAAGAAGTGTAGTTGAGTTAATGAAAAGATATGACAAATATGGTGTTTTTATGAGGATCTTGAATGTTTTGGTTAGATGATTTAACTTTTTTTTTGCTTTTACAAGACCTAAATCTAAGCTCTTGTTGCCTTGAATTTTTTGCCAGGATCAGGCCGAATCTTCCAGATCCATACTTTCTTCTGCTTCTTGTCTGTGGGGAATGTGAAAAAGGACAGTCTGGCGTTCTCGTCATGTCGATCATTGTTCTCGCAATAAGGAACACATCAGTGTCTATGTGATGATGAAGCCTTCGCCTTCGGTTTCGCCATAGACGCTGGACGCCATCAAATAAATTTGCAACAGAGTCTCGTTAGTCTGTCTGTGTGTCTGTCTGTCCCGTCTCCACGGCTTATATCTCAAAAACTACTGGACGGATTTCCTTGAGATTTTGCACACTGACTGGAAGTTAGGTCCGATTCAATATTATCAAATTTTCAGAATCGAGGTTTTAAAAGAAAGTGACTTTTTTACATTTTGGTGTTGCAATGAAAACGATACAACAGACTCCATTTGCAAAATGTGTGACGTCATCATTTGACGTCGAATAACGTGACGTCATTTGCGAGGAGATTTTTGAGAAGGGTGAATTTGCAGAACATTGGTGAAGGAGAAAGAAAGATTTTTTACGATGCGGGTCGTTTGTATCCTGCAGCGTTTTCCGTAAGCTCAGCCGCTGTAAGGCCCGTCGCACACTAGGCGTCCAAGCAGCCAAGCAGCCAAGCAGCTGGGGTATTTTGAACGCGCAGTACAGTGTGCGAGGGTAGCCGCCGGCTGATTCGGCTGCGCGCGCCCAGCCGCTTGCGTCCAAGCGTCAGGCGCTCGGAAGTAGGGTCGTCTCTATTTCCGAGCGCCTAGACGCTTGGACGTGGCCAATCAGATTGTTTGCAAGGGCAGGCAAGAAAACCTCTACAATCTCGGGATGAAAAGTTATTATGATCGTGACAAGACCCGGGAGAGTCTCCTGTGGATTGGGGTGGAGATGAAGAAAGGCTGGAGTGGTAAGTTTGAAATTTCGGCATAGTTTTCGTCAGCGTGGTTTTAGCAAAGAGTAGTATTAGCGCCTATCAGAAATTATTTGACATCAAAATTCAAATAAGTTTCTAAAATTCCTTGATCTTTTCTTTTAAAATTTGACATTTTGAAAAAAACAAGTCTTAGGTTCTGCAGGAAAAAATAAGGTCAGTCGGGTTACCAATGCATAGCTTTTTTTTTTTTTTTTTTTGCCTAAGCTCAGTGCTGAAGCCTTTTTTGTGCATTTGTTTTCCGCGCCTTTGTTTTCATGCATTCTAAGTTTAAAATGAATGTTAGTTTGGCTCATTGGGTCAAAATCGAGTAAATTCTAGGACACTGTACCCCGGTTAGTGTGAGTACATGTACTGTGTTTAGTACTGCTTGTGGAATAGAGGATAAATTATTGTTCAGACTTCAAGACTTCGTGTAATGTAGCCTGTGCATAGATAACCTAGAACCTTAATGGGACAGTTCCTCTCTGGGCTCTTATGCACTGTGCATGTTTATTTCAGTTTTACAGTGTTTTGATTCTATTGCATTTTTATATATTTTTTTACAACTGGTCATACTGATCTGCATAAAATATTAAAACAATCGCAAGAATAATGCATTGTGTTTAGCTTGTATGTTTTTTGTTATGTCCAGTGTCACTCCTACTCTGATTTATATATTATGAATCGCAGACAGTCAAAACAATACACTCAGCATTTATTCAATTACTGACCATTTTGTTTGACCAGATTATAAATGCTGCATAATGTACTTTCCAAATATGGCAAGTGCCGCTCGCGTCAAGCTGCGAGTGTGCGAGATGAGGACGCAAGCGGCTCACAGCTAGCGGCCAAGCGCCGTAGGACGCAAGCAGCTTGCGTCACAAATGGATCTGGACATCTGGGCACTGCACATAGAGTGAAGCGAGTAAGACGACACTACTTATTATCACCACTGTGTATCAACCAGTGCGCGAATAAAGTTTATCGAAAACGACCACCAGCATTTGTAACTTCGACTTCCCAGCGCAAGCTAGGCGAACCCCCCGTACAACAAGAGAAGAGTGCAACAGGAAGCTGACCAGACACGTCGAGCGAGTTTTCGCGAGGAACCTGGGTTAGCTACGGTAGGGTCACTGCGCATGTCTGGTTACTTTCTTCGCGGAAACGCTGTTCAGTTGTGTCCAGTCGCAACCCAGGCAACAAGATGGCGACAGCCTTGGCTGATGTGTTGCGAATTTACTGTTGTGAAGAATTAATTGACGAATCTGTGCAATCTGTTGAGTTTTGGGGCTGAAATTTGAATGAAATTAGAAGCAAGCTGTGCTGGGATGTATTTAGGCCGATTGGGGAGGGGGGCGGGGGGGTGGGGGTGGGGGGGAGCGTGGTTTTTATCCCTGCGCTGCTGACAGTCAGAAATCGCACCCAAACTCATGTTGACCTCATTTCTTCCCAAAATAAACATCACTGCTAAAATAAAATGCATTAAAACCAAGACAGTATCCAACCCAGTATCCTTAATTTTTGAAAGGTTAAGTGATTTACAACAATTGTGTTTTCACAATCCGTAACTTTGTGAAAAAACATTTGCAGAAGTTTCTCTCCTCGCCATGGCAGCCATCTTGGAACTGGAGAGAACGTACGCTGGGACCAAGGTTGAACTTTGGTTAACCGGTGACGTCACTCCGGTCGTACCGTACCGAGTTTTTGCGACCTCCGGTTCGACTCGAGTCACTATAGTTGACGCGAAAACTCGCTCGTCAACAGGAAGAGGACTGATTCCGGTCTCTTCTAAATTTCGTTTAGAAAATCGGTTTCATGACTGGATGAGACGTATATGAATCTGTCGTTCGTTCACTCTCTCGGTGTTCACATACGTAAATGCACTCACACGTAAGCTCGACTGCTATCCTTGACGCACTTGAAACTATTCACTACGAATATAAGCCGAGTACTGTGTACGTCTTTGGGTATATCTGGCTAGATGACTCTTTAATGAATGTATCATTTTCACTCTGTGTCTGTGAATGTAACTCTGCATTTCATTGGAGCCCTAGGTCAGATACTTTTTTTTCCACCATACCATCTATCACTATGGCAGGCCGCTTTAGGATCTTTCCTCTCTTTTGGATGCCACCCATTCAACCCCCCTCCCCACCCCAATCAGCCTCCCCCAACCCCCAGCCCCACCCCTCTTTCCTCTAACATTTATTCTAGCTGGGTTGACACTAATGTAGAGGTAATTGGGGAATCCCCTTCCAGAGCAAAACTGCTGGCTGGCTGCTTAGGCCCGTCGCACACTAGGCGTCCATTTGTGACGCAAGCTGCTTGCGTCCTACGGCGCTTGGCCGCTAGCTGTGAGCCGCTTGCGTCCTCATCTCGCACACTCGCAGCTTGACGCGAGCGGCACTTGCCATATTTGGAAAGTCTCGCGCAGAAACCGAGACTGACCGAGAAAACCTGTATTGACGCGTTAGAATCATCGCGTCGCTCGACTGACACTGCAGTCTTTCTGTGCTGAGTTATGGAGGAACTGCAACTGCGTAAGCTTGAAATGATATCGTGTGATAATTATATCTTCCAATGATGTCACTTGACAGGTGAGAGAGTAGACTCGATCTGTCAGAGTTGACCGCTCGCTTGTTGTTGTCACCGTGACCTACTCAGCGTGTCACGGTTGTTGATGTCAATCGCGACCACTACTCGACTGCTTCGCGTTCAGTTTTCGACCACTTCGAATACCTGTCGTAGGCTCTACTTAGGGTGACTGTGGTGCCGAGCCTGATATTTCTCTAGGCTGTCGATGTGTTATTTATAGTGTTAAGCAAGGTTTCTGCGTGTGTATTCGTCTGTGACGATCTCTGCTGTCCCGTTGTAAATAGGTGCCACTCGATCAAGCGATTGATCCGTGTGTGTGTTTGTTTGTGTGTGTGTGTGTGTGTGTGTGTGTGTGTGTGTGTGTTTGTGTGTGTGAGTGCGTGTGTGTGTGTGTGTGTGTGTGTGTGCGCGTGTGTGTGTGTTTGTGTGTGTGTGTGTGTGTGTTTGTGTGTGTGTGTGTGTGTGTGTGTGTGTGTGTGTGTGTGTTGTGTGTCCATGTGTGTGTGTGTCTGTGTGTACGTCAGTTTATGTTTGCCTATGTGTATGTTTGTGTGCGAGACTGTGTGTGTGTGTGTGTGTGTGTGTGTGTGTGTGTGTGTGTGTGTGTGTGTGTGTGTGTGTGCGTTCCTGTGCTGTGTTGTCAAAAGCTACTCTTCTCATGATTTTTATTAAAAGCAGTTGAATGCTCTATGAAGAAATTATCAGAGCAGCGGTATTCAACATACGTTCCGTCACATGACCATAGCCACAATGATGATTGATAGTGCAAATATTTAACAACCAAGTAACTACGGTCAAAACAAAAATTGAATAGTACTGATTATTACCAAGTCATTTGTTCATTGCAGACGACAGCACTCATCAAATATTTGGAAGGGGTTACAAGTGAGCAACAAGCAAGCAGCAAATATGTAATTCAAGTAAATGTAACTTTTTGTAATGTAAGAGCTGTTTCTTCTCTTCTCTGAGGTAATAACAACAAAAAAGGTGACACGTGCACAATATCACTGCAATGTAGATTAGAAATTAACACTCCGACACGTTGGGAGCCGTGAAAATTCTAGGCTGCAATGCAGTGTGTGGATTACTTCTAAAATCATCTCAGTTCCGAGTTCAGTTTCTGCAGGACCTTCGACTTACCACTCCAGCCTTTTTTCATCTCCACCCCAATCCACAGGAGACTCTCCCGGGTCTTGTCACGATCATAATAACTTTTCATCCCGAGATTGTAGAGGTTTTCTTGCCTGCCCTTGCAAACAATCTGATTGGCCACGTCCAAGCGTCTAGGCGCTCGGAAATAGAGACGACCCTACTTCCGAGCGCCTGACGCTTGGACGCAAGCGGCTGGGCGCGCGCAGCCGAATCAGCCGGCGGCTACCCTCGCACACTGTACTGCGCGTTCAAAATACCCCAGCTGCTTGGCTGCTTGGCTGCTTGGACGCCTAGTGTGCGACGGGCCTAAGCAGCTGTCAGCGCTGCTTCTGTGAAACCCTCTGCTGCGCGTCGCTGGGAAAAAGCGCTGGCAGCGCTGCGTAGCGGTAAAAATTGAATGCCAAGACTGTCAGCAAAATGGCGGTAATTTTTGGAGGTTATCGTTTCGGTGAAGACAAGTACATCAATTGTGAGCTGACGCATGATAAATTATATCTTATACGTGGCGGAAA
>JAWQFJ010035164.1:30000-37500 GCA_034096865.1 Theodoxus fluviatilis | reverse complement strand
TTGGTGTACACGCCAGTGTTGAGATCTCCATTTAATAAAACGCACGCGGTCTCGAGAGCGCTTTGAGGGATTCTTCTGAGTTTTGGCGACAACTTGTTGAGGTCCAGAAACGAATGGTAGGATTAGACTCGTCCATTTCATAGTGATGACAATGTCACCAAAACAATTCGAATCACTTGCCCAATTCTGCAAACTATGCGTGTTCGCAATTTCTCTCACTGCGTTCCGGAGCACGTCAGGAAGGTTGTCGCCAGTCACGGTATTCGGATTTGACGATGAACAGACGCGCCTCTCTTCTGTGATCATCTCGAACGAGAGAGAGAGAGATAGATAGATAGAGAGAGAGAGAGAGAGAGAGAGAGAGAGAGAGAGAGAGAGAGAGAGAGAGAGAGAGAGAGAGAGAGAGAGAGAGCATCTGTTGCATCGTAAATGATAATGACAAAACAAAAAACTCAGTTCCTTAGTTTTTTTAAAAATCTGTCCAAGATAGCTATCGGGAATTAACAGTTTTTATTTAAGTATACAAGCTAGGATGTCAACTGCATAGTTGAAGAACAATACCGTGAATTCTTAATCCTTTGTTTTGCTTTGGATGACCGGTACTGACAAATTTGTAATTTGCTTATCAACGGAATGACTATTTCTATCTACAAAGTCATATCTCCACTCACAAAGGAAGAAATAAAATAAACTTTTCATCAAAATTATCAAAATAAAAATGTTTTAATCTGCTGAAAAAAGAAACATATAAACAAATATTTAAAAAAGTTTTCTTCCCTGTGTAATGACTCTGACTTTGTCAGGAAGATCAAACTTTGATGACATCGTGTATATTTTGAATCTCGTCCACATCCCCCTCCTCTCAGACCCTCTCCGGTGAAAAGCCTCTGGTCGAAATTCTGCTGAAAGAAAAATTGTCAGTGAAGGCGTTCTTTGAGTGCTTGGAAAAGGTCTTGAAGAGAGCCAGAGAGATGAAGACTGCCACAGCAACTTAGAACGACCTTTTTGTATCTCATCTGGTCCTTCACAACATTCCTTTCTTGCCAAAGTCTGTCGATTATGGCATTGACCTCTCGGCCTGTCTCACAGGCTTCACCAAAAGCATGCGATAGCAACAGAAGCTTCTCTTCAGCTGTGCCTGCTTGGCCTCACGAAGGATGTTGAGTTTTGTTTTCAGCAGTTTCTTTCTCAGTTTGAGGATTCCAAGTTTTTCTTGCTGTTAACGACAATACTGAACATCTCCAACTGAAGAATAGACATGGCAGTATATCATCATCTTTGGACAATTATCTGTAAGTCCAATGGTGGTGATCTGATTTCATCAATGGCGTCAGCATCCTGTGCCTCCTCTGGCCTCGCTACTCCCTCAGTGCCAGATGGCTTCCACCCGGTCTTCTTACTTTGACACTGTCGTGTAGGAAGAATGAAAAAGCTTTTCTATATCCCCAAATCCCTCTACTTCACCACTCTTCTCCTCCCCCACCCTCTCCCAGTTTCAACATCTGCTTCTAGACGCAGCAGTCCATTGTACTCTTGTGGTGGTAACAGTCGGAGAAAACCCCTCCCCTATCCACCCTCGCGCCCCCCGTATCATTGAATCTTCCTGCCTCCCTGCAGTGACTGTACATCCTAGGGCTGACAGCTCATATACTTACCTGATGTTGCAAAAACGGATTACAGCAAAACATTTGGATCGGGTAACAGATGTTGAGGGGTGTTTATCCGAGTAATAACTTTTGTACGTCTAGAAAAACGGTGGTGTCACAAATGAGAAGGCAGTTCTATGTAATTCTAAACAGATGACAGGACGTATTTTCAAGAATGGCCATCCAAAATTAATAAGCGTGATCTGTTTTTATTCTACAGATCTGTCAAATAAGATCATGTACAAAAAATTAATCTCAACGACATAACCAGTACATCAATGTCGAGATATCTTTATTTGGTACCTACAAACACCACTGATGATTTAAACCCATGACGTCCATGAAGCCGTGAATCACATTTGAAGACAAAAGGTCTGTAAATGCATCTTCTCTCAAGGTCAAGGCAATGTGATGAAGTTCAAGTATGTACATCAATCCATGCTATTCTTGTTGTCCCATATCAGTCCAGCATCCACCAGTTCATCCCTGAACGATTTCACGAAATGAAACCTGAACAGAAATTTACGTGAGATAAATGTATGTATTTGAAAAACAAGTCTAGTGCCGGATCATGGAATAGTCTTGTAAAAAATGGCGTTCTCTAGAACATAAGATTTGTTGTCATCCCAACCTCGCACTTGTTTTCTTTTTAAAATTTGAACTGAAACTTGTCTGTAGTTACAAAATGCAGTGAGCTTCCTGGTGATCAAACACCCCTTTCCACTTTTCCCTGTGTAAACACCTGCTTGCATCTGCTGTGTCTCTTTCAGGGGAGTGACGTGTGTGTTGCACACACTCAACTTTAGAACTCTTCCGTGGTTTTTCAGTATATTATGTGTTTCAATAACAATGTGTACAGACGTTGCAATGACTACTTCGATTTCATCTACTGTAAATTACGCATGCCGTTCTTTCATGAAGTCCTCACGGTAAGCAGTGTGTATGAACAGCTAAATCTACTGAAAGTTTGTCGGATTTTCTTCTTTTCTCACACATTGTAATGTTTGTGCCAAAGGATCCATCTGTCTCTCTGTCTCTCTCTCTCTCTCTCTCTCTCTCTCTCTCTCTCTCTCTCTCTCTCTCTCTCTCTCTCTCTCTGTGTGTGTGTGTGTGTGTGTGTGTGTGTGTGTGTGTATGTGTGTGTGTTTGTGTGTGTGTGTGCCTGTCTGTGTGTCTGTCTGTCTGTCTGCCTGTCTGTGTGTCTGTCTGTCTGTCTGTCTGTCTGTCCCTCTCTCTCTCTCTTTCTCTCTCTCTCTCTCTCTGTGTCTGTCTGTCTGTCTGTCTCTCTCTCTCTCTCTCTCTCTCTCTCTCTCTCTCTCTCTCTCTCTCTCTCTCTCTCTCTCTCTCTCTCTCTCTCTCCTCCCTCCCTCCCTCCCTCTCCCCCACCCTCTCCCCAACCCTCTCTATCCAACCCACCAACCTTCTTCCCTTCCCCCTTTCCCCAGCTAACCCCCACCTTCTTCCCTTCCTCCCCCTTTCCCCAGCTCCCCCCCCCTCTCTCTCTCTCTCTCTCTCTATATATATATATATATATATATATATATATATATATATATATATATCTCACCACATTTGAATATTTTGCCTCAAGGGCTGAATGTAAGAAAGGCACTACTGCCTAATTCACTACCCTTGTAAAATAAAGTTCGTTCGTTCGTTCGTTCGTTCTCTCTCTCTCTCTCTCTCTCTCTCTCTCTCTCTCTCTCTCTCTCTCTCCTGTTCTCGCTTCCCCTCTCGCTCCCTTTATCTCCTGCTGTCATCGCGGCCACTCCTCTCCTCTGGCGGTGCTGGGCTGGACACTGGCTGGCATAGTTGTCTCCAAGAGGTCAGTTTTCGGAGCAGCCAGATTGTCAGCACCCACCCACGCCTCTCTGCCCCCTGTTTTTCTCCATCGTTACCCCCCTCTCCTCTTTCACCCGAAGAGATAACTTCCGTCCTTTGTCTAAAAGTTCTCCGGAAGTGAACATTTCCTTTTCCTCTTTGTACCTATGCTTGTCCATCCCCACAAATACAGGCTGCAGTGCTTGCTTAGGGAGACCCCATCCCATCTGGGAGAGAGACCACTGCCACCACGGTCTAGAGAGATCACTGCCACCATGGTCTTGGGTTGGTCCAGGCCATTATCATCAGGCCTCGTACCAGCCAGGAGCTCCTGTACCCATGGGTGAATAAAGTTGTGGAAAGCAAGTACGATTTGTCTCATGCCTGCGCCCTGCTACCATCATGCCTTATGCTACTCCATCACAACATATTCACACTTTATTCAATTGCAGTGAAACATGTTTATGGCAGTGGCAGAGGAAAGCTCTATATATGTTGCTGTCGGGGACTACAGAAAAGCTTTCAATTCTGTTGATCAGGCATGCCTTTGGCAAATTCTGAAGAAAATATAGGAGTATCAACTAAACATATCAAAATGATCAAAGCAATGTATTCCAATATGCATTCGTGTGTAAGATGGGACCTCGCATTGTCAGAATCGTTTGAATGCCCGGTTGGCGTAAAGCAAGGCGCAACTGAGAGTGCGATAATATTTTCCCTGTATGTCTCACACTGTGGCTGACTACGTCCGCAAACACGGAAAGCATGGGATACAGATGCTACCTGGCATAGCAGAAATATATTCCCTCTTGTTTGCTAATGACATAGTACTCCTAACCACCACTCCAATAGGATTACAGTCTCAGATCAATAACTCGCATATGGTATCCAATAACCTTGGTCTAACTGTCAATACTGACAAGACGTGGCGACACTTGGGAAGAGGTGAGAGGTGGAGTCTAGGCAGTGCAACTCTTGAAGTTATTAACTCATATAAGTACTTATGGGTTGTCTTTGCTACAAAAGTGTCCATTGTCACAGCTCTTGACAGCCAAGCAGTTAATTAAAGGCAAACAAAAAACTACCAAATTGCTGAAAACCATGTGGCGCATCCATGGTCTCAATACAGTTGTGTACTTTACATTATTTGATGCCCATATACTGCCTTCTCTTCTCTATGGTGCAGAACTATGGGGTCTTACAAACCGAGGCAATATAGAAAAGATATATGTTTACCTGCAACTGATTCCTAAATGTAGATGCAAGATCTCCCAACACTACTGTATACGGAGAGACAGGTAGATATCATTTATTTGTACATTCTGCTATTAGAGCCATAACATATATTGGTTGAGGCTGCGCAAGATGCCGGCAGACAGCCCCAAAGCAAGCGTATCTTATGCTGACCTCAGCAATATGCAAAAATAACTGGTCTAATATTAATGTAGAGGAGCTTTTGTCAAAAAATATTTCGTAAATATATGTCTGGAAAAGTGGCAGATCTGCAAATGAGAGAATCTTTCTGAAAACTCTTCATGAAAGACTTTGAGACTGCTTCTACCAGAACTGGTCCTTCAGGCTTAATTATAGTGGCAATTCTAATGTTTACTTCGTCATCGATGGTAGCATTCTGAGACAGTGTGCTGCCTAGGTATGTGAAACGGTTCACTGTGTTTAGTCTCTGGCCGTTGACAGTGATGTTGGGCTCAACGTAGGGCTTTCCAGGCGCGGGCTGATGGAGGACTTCAGTCTTCTTTGTACTGATCGTCAGACCAAAGTTTGTGCAGGCGCTGGAGAACAGATTAACGTTTCGTTGCATGTCGGCTTCTGAGACAGCGTTGAGGGCACAGTCATCGGCAAACAGTAGATCCCTGATGATGTCTGTCATAACCTTGTTTTTTGCCTGGAGCCTCCGCAGGTTGAACAGTTTGCCGTCTGTGCGGTACCTCAGGTTGACACCAACGTCCTCGTCTCTGAAGGCCTCTGACAGCATGGCGGAAAACATTAGGCTAAACAGTGTTGGTGCCAGGACGCAGCCCTGCTTGACCCCGTTTGTGACTGGGAAAGGGTCAGATGACTCTCCGCTGTCCTGGACTCTGGCCTGCATGCCCTCGTGGAATTGTTGCACCAAGACGATGAATTTCCTTGGGCAACCGTACTTGGCCATGATCTTCCACAGGCCCTCTCTACTAACGGTGTCAAACGCCTTGGTCAGGTCAACATAGGTGGAAAACAAGTCGGAGTTCTGCTCCTGACATTTCTCTTGCAGCTGCCTGGCAGCGAACACCATGTCGATGGTTCCTCGTTCTTTTCGGAATCCACACTGACTTTCAGGCAGGAGTCCTTGGTCAAGGTGGGCTGTGAGGCGGTTGAGCAGGATTCTGGCAAGGATCTTTCCTGCGATAGAAAGCAGTGATATGCCTCTATGGTTGTCACAAGCCTGTCACTTAGACATCTAACCCCACGTTGTATGCATAATCAGGTCTCCTGTACACTCCTTCCATTGAATCGTCACTGTACATTATAAATTTGATTGCTGGTTTAAACGTGCACGTATGGTGTAATTCTACGATCTATACTGTGGGTCGTCGGCTGAAATAAAGATGAAGTCTGAACTCTCTCTCTCTCTCTCTCTCTCTCTCTCTCTCTCTCTCTCTCTCTCTCTCTCTCTCTCTCATTCTGTCGTGTTCTCTTCCATGCAATAATTATGTTCACTGTCACGACGCCCACTTCGACGAAAGAATTCCGCGCACAGGCCGTGTGTCTTTTGGCCGAGAAGAGTTACGTCCCTTGTAACGACAGTCGCCTTAACTGCCTCCTCGCTCCCTCTACCTCCCCGTCTCGCATTCCACAACACTGGAGGTCGTCAGGTGCAAACGCTGGAGTTATCTCCCCCTACAACTGCGAAGCAGATGGCCTCCGTCGACCGCTTTCAAGGCTGTCTGACTCAGTAAGTTCCACACCAACATGCAGTTGTAGGCATGCGTGTACATGTATGTGTGTGTGTGTGTGTGTGTGTGTGTGTGTGTGTGTGTGTGTGTGTGTGTGAGCGTGTGTCCATGCATGCTTCCATGTGAGTGCATGCTACAACAACCCCATGGGTAAATCGGTGAATAGCAACATACTTTTTAAAAAATCTTTATTTAGCACAATATCTTACAACACAAGTCACAAAACAAGTAGCGCCGAGTGAAGAGGAAAAAAGCTTAAGACCAACACACACACACACACACACACACACACACACACACATGTGTGTGTGTGTGTGTGTGTGTGTGTGTGTGTGTGTGTGTGTGTGTGTGTGTGTGTGTGTGTGTGTGTGTGTGTGTGTGTGTGTGTGTGTGTGTGTGAGGGAGGGGGAGAGAGAGATAGAGAGAGAGAGAGAGAGAGAGAGAGAGAGAGAGAGAGAGAGAGAGAGAGAGAGAGAGAGAGAGAGAGAGAGAGAGAGAGAGAGAGAGAGAGAGAGAGAGAGAGAGAGAGAGAGAGAGAGAGAGAGACCCAGACAGCACACATTGACTGGACCAATGTTGGTCTGACATTTGCTGCAATGCTGGACCAACGTTTGCTGCCAACAGTGGTCTGACATCAAAAGTGCAAACTGGCCTTATGTTGGTCAAATGTTGGGTGAACACTGGCTTTTTGCTTGGTCCAATGTTGGTCTGACACTGGCTCAATGTTGGCTGTGGTAAAAGTCAGTGCACCGGGCCTGCCTGGTCTAACACTGGTCTTTCCCTGGCTCAGGCTCGGCTGTGGTTGATTGAACACTGGCCTTAGAATGGACTTGTGTTAGCTGTGAAGACTTCCATGGCCTTATTGCAAGGCATGCATGTATCTAATCTGCTGTTATCTAAGGTGGCAACATGTGCTATACGTCAATGCTTGTGAATACAGCATACTCAAGGAAATGCTATCTATGTAGACATGCATTTTGGTTGCACTATATTAAACATGAACAGAAACATGAAATAACAGAGGACAAAGATATATATCCCTTATATGTTGCATAGCAAATTACTAGATATTTACATGGTCA
>JAWQFJ010035164.1:0-27500 GCA_034096865.1 Theodoxus fluviatilis | reverse complement strand
TACCAAATTCACGACAGTGCGTAGAAGAAGAAAACTATCGTCATGGACAAGTACCTCATTCGTACTCCTCGGGAACCTGTGACGAGAAAACCAGAGGAGAAACAAAAGAAAGTCGTCAAGCAGGCCACCATAGAATCCCTGCAGGTAATCGGCAGCATTATTTGTCTTCTTTGCACCTCTCTCTCTCTCTCTCTCTCTCTCTCTCTCTCTCTCTCTCTCTCTCTCTCTCTCTCTCTCTCTCTCTCTCTCTCTTCCTCTTTCTCCCTCTCCCCGAATACCTGTCGTATTATACGAAGTACACATGTGTGTGTCATTGAATGGCAAAGGAAGAAGTAAAAAAACCCATAAGAGCACATGTACAAATCATCAGATTTCAGTGGTACAAAACCAGATGCATTCACAGACACCGGGGTAATATGATTATAGACAGAGGAAATTGATTGAGTTCGTACTTAGATGTAAAAAATGATAAATACATGTACAAGTAAAATAGTGTGTGTGCGTGTGCACATGTGTGTGTGCATAATTATGTGTGTGTGTGTGTGTGTGTGTGTGTGTGTGCACATGCGTGTGCATGTGTGTGTGTGTGTGTGTGTGAGAGAGAGAGAGAGCAGAGAGAGAGAGAGAGAGAGAGAGAGAGAGAGAGAGCATGATCTGATGTTGCCAAAGCTTTTGGATTATTTAAAGCCCTCAGTAATGATTGCAGATTGTGAGTGTCTCTTTGTTGACTCTTGATATTTTATTTGGGTGACACTGGAGAATGGTGGTGGCACTAGAGTATGGTAAGGAGAGACATGGATGATGCATACATGGTGATGACATAAGAGAGTATGGTAAGGAGAGACATTGATGATGCATACAATCCATAGTATGTAATGCGAGTATGGTAGGTAACTAGAGACATTGATGATGTATAGAGTATATAGTATGAATTGTGGTGACATATATATGAGAGTATCGTAAGGAGAGACACTGATGATGCTAGAGTCCATAGTTTGTTTGGTGGTGACAAGAGAGTATGGTAACTAGAGACATTGATGATAAATATAGTATATAGTATGCATGGTGGTGACATGAGAGTGTTACAGGGAGTGGTGGTGATAGAGGACATAGTATGCATGGTGGTGACATGAGAGTGTGTTACAGGGAGTGGTGGTGATAGAGGACATAGTATGCATGGTGGTGACATGAGAGTGTGTTACAGGGAGTGGTGGTGATAGAGGACATAGTATGCATGGTGGTGACATGAGAGTGTGTTACAGGGAGTGGTGGTGATAGAGGACATAGTATGCATGGTGGTGACATGAGAGTGTGTTACAGGGAGTGGTGGTGATAGAGGACATAGTATGCATGGTGGTGACATGAGAGTGTGTTACAGGGAGTGGTGGTGATAGAGGACATAGTATGCATGGTGGTGACATGAGAGTGTGTTACAGGGAGTGGTGGTGATAGAGGACATAGTATGCATGGTGGTGACATGAGAGTGTGTTACAGGGAGTGGTGGTGATAGAGGACATAGTATGCATGGTGGTGACATGAGAGTGTGTTACAGGGAGTGGTGGTGATAGAGGACATAGTATGCATGGTGGTGACATGAGAGTGTGTTACAGGGAGTGGTGGTGATAGAGGACATAGTATGCATGGTGGTGACATGAGAGTGTGTTACAGGGAGTGGTGGTGATAGAGGACATAGTATGCATGGTGGTGACATGAGAGAGTGTGTTACAGGGAGTGGTGGTGATAGAGGACATAGTATGCATGGTGGTGACATGAGAGTGTGTTACAGGGAGTGGTGGTGATAGAGGACATAGTATGCATGGTGGTGACATGAGAGTGTGTTACAGGGAGTGGTGGTGATAGAGGATAAGACTGCATGTCTCTGCTACAACATCATCTCTGAATCTGCACCTGCCTATCTCTCTGATCTGGTCTCTCTGTACACCCTTCTCGCTCACTCCGCTCTTCTGCTGACACTCGACTCCTCCGCCAAGGTCGCTTCAAGCGCAGAAATCATGGCTTTCGCTCTTTCTCATACTATGGCCCTCAACTGTGGAATTCTCTCCCTCACAATATCCGACACTCTACCTCCATCTCTTCCTTCAAATCCAACCTCAAAACCTACCTTTTTCAGCAATATTACTTGTGAATTCGTTAGAATCCTGCTGCACACCCCCCCCCCCTCCTCTACCCCCACGTACATCTTGACATCTGTGTAAATTGTTACAGGGAGTGGTGGTGATAGAGGACATAGAGAGGATGAAGGCCAAGCTGACACTGAAGGAGCAGAGGCCTGAGGTGATGGTGGAGTGCCTGACCTCTCTCAGCAGGAAGATTCCATGCAAGGAGGTCATGCTGTCCACACAGATAGGTAAGCCTGGCACACTCTCCTGTGGGTCAAATGCAAACTTAAGGGTGTATGCTTTGTTGGACATGTTGACAGAGGGGTAGACAGTTTGTTACAGTTACAGACATAACTAGGTAATGGGCAGATGATATTCCCCTGCCCATCTCCTTCTGATATAGTACTCCTTGATGCATGCACATACACAGACACAAGCGTGTACACATAGAACATGCATGCATATAGCTGTTTGTAGAGAAATTCTTGTAATGTGATAAAGAGGGTGCTACCCAGTACTTCAGCATTGTGTAAGAATACCTTGGAATGTCCCAACAGTACTTGTAGTTGTATCTCTGACAAGATGACAGAGGCAGCTGTCCAAATTTTGCAGTCATTGAAAATTATATTATATATATATATTTATGTCTGTACATACATAGAACAACTGAATATGCCTGTGTTTGGGGTGTGTTCAGCATTACTCCATTAGTGAAAATTGTTCTTCCTGGGAGATGGTATATATTTGTGGTGTGGGCTGGGATGTTGGAGATTTTCCTGGCAGATTTGTATTTGGGGCTTTGTGCCCTGTTACCGCTGCTGTTGCTGCTGCTTCTGCCTCTTCTCTCATTGCTTTTTCTCTTCTGCATACTTTTCCCTCCTTTCCCTACTCCTGCCACCCCCACCTGCTTCTGCTGCTCCTGTTCTGGTACCTCTGCTTTGTACCCCTCCTGCTTCTACTTCTTCCACTTCTCCTCCTGGTCCTCATTCAGTGTCCTGATTTACCTCATCCTCTTTTCATCCTTTTTTTTCTTCCCCTCCGCCATGTCCTGCTAAGGCCAAAACCACAGACAAGTTTGTTTCAGATAAAAACTAACATGACAAAAAAAAATAGGATACAATCATACATAGGTAGGAACTTTTTTTTGTAATTCAAAGAAAGGTTTCCGTTTCATAGAAATGTAAACAATGTTTTGTATATTAAATTAATAAGCGATATTTCATACAGGCAAGGAAAATTATGTTTCGTATGTATACAATTGAAGTTATTATCAATTCTAGTGATGAATTTACACGTCACATGTTTAGGTGTGCACTGTGTGTGTGTGTGTGTGTGAGTGTGTGTGTGTGTGTGTGTGTGTGTGTGTGTGCTTGTGTGTGTGTGTGTGTGTGTGTTTGTGTGTGTGTATTCTAGCAGTGAAAAAAAGGAAGGGTTAGAAGGAAAATTAAGGGTCAGTCAGGTGACTGAAAACAACTTTTTGTGGCTTTATGTTCTCTCTTCCTCTTAACCCTATTTCTCCACCTTCCTTTTTCATTCTCATTTGAATGGCACTTAATACATGAAGTTTCTGTGTTCCTCTGTAGGCATTCTTCTCCTGCTCCTCCCTCTCCTATTCCTCCCTCTCCTATTCCTCCCTCTCCTATTCCTCCAGCTCCTGCTCCTCCCTCTCCTATTCCTCCAGCTCCTGTTCCTCCCTCTCCTATTCCTCCAGCTCCTGTTCCTCCCTCTCCTATTCCTCCAGCTTCTGTTCCTCCCTCTCCTATTCTTCCAGGTCCTCCTCCCTCTCCTATTTCTCCAGCTCCTGTTCCTCCCTCTCCTATTCGATTCCTCCAACTCCTCCTCCTCCTCCCTCTCCTATTCCATCAGCTCCTGCTCCTCCCTCTCCTATTCCTCCAGCTCCTGTTCCTCCCTCTCCTGTTCCTCCCTCTCCTATTCCTCCCTCTCCTATTCCTCCAGCTCCTGCTCCTCCCTCTCCTATTCCTCCAGCTCCTGTTCCTCCCTCTCCTATTCCTCCCTCTCCTATTCCTCCCTCTCCTATTCCTCCAGCTCCTGCTCCTCCCTCTCCTATTCCTCCAGCTCCTGCTCCTCCCTCTCCTATTTCTCCAGCTCCTGCTCCTCCCTCTTCTATTCCTCCAGCTCCTGTTCCTCCCTCTCCTATTCCTCCAGCTCCTGCTCCTCCCTCTCCTATTTCTCCAGCTCCTGCTCCTCTCTCTCCTATTTCTCCAGCTCCTGCTCCTCCCTCTTCTATTCCTCCCTCTCCTATTCCTCCCTCTCCTATTCCTCCCTCTCCTATTCCTCCAGCTCCTGTTCCTCCCTCTCCTGTTCCTCCCTCTCCTGTTCCTCCCTCTCCTATTCCTCCCTCTTCTATTCCTCCAGCTCCTGTTCCTCCCTCTTCTATTCCTCCAGCTCCTGCTCCTCCCTCTCCTATTCCTCCCTCTCCTATTCCTCCAGCTCCTGTTCCTCCCTCTTCTATTCCTCCAGCTCCTGTTCCTCCCTCTCCTGTTCCTCCCTCTCCTGTTCCTCCCTCTCCTATTCCTCCCTCTTCTATTCCTCCAGCTCCTGTTCCTCCCTCTTCTATTCCTCCAGCTCCTGTTCCTCCCTCTCCTATTCCTCCAGCTCCTGCTCCTCCCTCTCCTATTCCTCCAGCTCATGTTCCTCCCTCTCCTATTCCTCCAGCTCCTGCTCCTCCCTCTCCTGTTCCACCCTCTCCTATTCCTCCAGCTCCTGCTCCTCCCTCTCCTATTCCTCCCTCTTCTATTCCTCCAGCTCCTGTTCCTCTCTCTCCTATTTCTCCAGCTCCTGCTCCTCCCTCTCCTGTTCCTCCCTCTCCTATTCCTCCAGCTCCTGCTCCTCCCTCTCCTATTCCTCCCTCTTCTATTCCTCCAGCTCCTGCTCCTCCCTCTCCTATTCCTCCCTCTCCTATTCCTCCCTCTCCTATTCCTCCCTCTCCTATTCCTCCAGCTCCTGCTCCTCCCTCTCCTATTTCTCCAGCTCCTGCTCCTCTCTCTCCTATTCCTCCAGCTCCTGTTCCTCCCTCATCTATTCCTCCAGCTCATGTTCCTCCCTCTCCTATTCCTCCAGCTCCTGTTCCTCCCTCTCCTATTCCTCCAGCTCCTGCTCCTTTGTCAACCTTGTGCCAGTCTTTTTCCCTTTTCCTGCTCCTCCTTCTACTTCTCCACATCCTCCTCCTTCTACTCCTGCACCTCCTCCTCCTCCTTCTCCACATTCTCATCTTTCTACTCCTGCACCTTCTCCTCCTCCTCCTCCTTACCCACTTCCTCCTCCTCCTACTCCTGCACCACCTCCTCCTCCTCCTTACCCACTTCCTCCTCCTCCTACTCCTGCACCACCTCCTCCTCCTGTTCCTTCTCTACCTGTTCCTACTTCTCCATCCCCTCCTCCTTTTTTACCTCCTTTTGTTCCCCCCCTTTTCCCCCCCTTCCTTCTTATCCTTCTATTATTTCTTCCTTACCTTCTTCTGTTCTTTCTTGTGTTCCTTCTCCTTCACTCTTTCACCTCCCAACCCCAACTCTACCCCCCCCCCCCCATCCTCCCCTCCATTCTCTGCTCCACTACCCAGACTGCACAGCCAGACAGCACACAGGACACAGACATACACTGTGCTTGCAGGACGAGTGGTCAGCAAGCTGCGGAGACATCCCCACCCTGACGTGGCCCAGACAGCCAGGTCTCTCTACCACAAGTGGCGCACGCACTTTGAGACAGAGCGTGACCGTCCTCAGATCGAAGTCAGCTTTGACAAGAAGTCTGAGAAAATGCGCTCCTCATGTCGACGTTTCATCTCAGAAGCTCTGAAGTTGGAGGTAAGGCCGATGTGTGTGAAATCAGGTTCGTCAGTTGTGAGACTGGAGGAGTGTGGTGTACCTGCTGATGTACCAAACATCATGTTGAATAAGAATCTTGGATATACTGCTGCATTACAACATGCAGATCTATTCAAATGCACATAGTTTTATTTCATCAATGGAGAATTTGTTGTGCAGTCATATAACAGAAATATGCATTGATACTGATAGCAATGTGATGTGTGTAGAGATGTTGGTGGTGCTTGTCTGTTGCAAGGCAAAGAGAATAAAGAAAAATTATTGGAGTAGCGGCTGGTGGTATTTCAGTCTTGATGCACAGGAAGACAAATGGCTAGGTCAGTTGGAGCTTGTTTCCCTTGAGAAGTTTTGGCTCAAATTTCAAATGCACAAAATCAGAACATGACTTAGTGCTGTTTCAGAATCATCCCTGAACTTCCACTTAGTCATGGGGATTCACAGATGACAATTTTATAAGTTATACTTTCTCAGTGGACTTGGTTAGTAAGTTCTTAAAGTAATTCTCTCTCTCTATCTCTGTCTCCCCTCTCTCTCTCTCTCTCTCTCTCTCTCTCTCTCTCTCTCTCTCTCTCTCTCTCTCTCTCTCTCTCTCTCTCTCTCTCTCTCTCTCTCTCTCACACACACACACACACACACACATGCACGAGCACACAGACATACACATGCATGCACACATGCATGCATTCATGCGCACACACACACACATGCACACACAAACACACACACACACACGCACACACACATGCAAACACACACACACACACACACACACACACTGACTGCCCAACTCCACACCCTGTGTGTGTGTGTCACTGCAGGCTGACAGCAGTCTGGGGGAGGTGATAGAGAGGGAGATGCTGCACAAGTGCAAGAGAAGTCTGGGACTGCAGTACCGCCGATCTTCACGCAAACTCATCTTCGCCCTGCGGAACCAGGAGCAGCTCAGAGCCAGTGTCGTCAGTGGCCAGCTGTCACCCGAGGCTCTGGTGAAACAGTTCCTCAAGTGACCTCTGTCAGGCAGCTGCTGAGTGACCACTGGTCAGTTCCCCAGGCAGCTGCAGGGCAACATAGTCCTGGAGATTGTCAAGACTCATTTTAAGGTGATCTGAGGAGGGTGTGTGTGTGTGTGTGTGTGTGTGTGTGTGTGTGTGTGTGTGTGTGTGTGTGTGTGTGTGTGTGTGTGTGTGTGTGTGTGTGTGTGTGTGTGTGTGTGTGTGTGATCAATCTCAGGTCAAGAAGTGATCTTGGACCAGATGGTGCAGTAAGGGACCACTGGTCAGACAATGCCTGTGTGTGATCTCTCATCAGAATGTTTGAAGTGACCACAGTCAGTTCATCCAGGGGTGGCCTGTTGGCAAGATCTTGGCCTGCTGGGGGCCCCCCTGGCTGAGCTACTGGAGCAGGCCCTGAAAACACTGCAGGCAGGGTTTCCTGCTGATGAGGGGAGCACTGATTGCCCTGGCTGTACCAGCATCTCATGCTCAGATGAGCCAGATCTGAACTTGTGCAGTGCGTGATGAGTGTTGGATATAATACGGTTTGTGTCAAAGAGCTGGAATTGTGGCAGCTGTGTAGAGCCAGTTTCATCTGTCTCCTTCGGTTGTCCCTTGCTTCAAGGATGACCCGTTCTGCTTCCATCCATATGGGTCCTTTGATGGCTCTGCAGACCCAGTCTGGAGCTGCAAATTTGAAAGCAGGTGGGGCACTGGAAGTCCATCAGTGCCAGTAATTATAATTCAGGAAGTAAACCTCTGCAGCAAAGTGTTGTCTGGCCTTCAATGTTGGTCATTGTCTCACATCTGATCAGGGCACTTACATGTAATCTCATGCTGCTGTTGAATGGTGCATGTGTTGCACTCTTCTCTTGTTGTGCGGGGGTTCTCCTAGCTTGCACTGGGAAATCAAAGTGACAAACGCTGGTGGTCGTTTTCGATAAACTTTATTCACGCACTGATCGCTACACAGTGGTGAAAATCAGCAAACAGTAATCGTCGTACTCGTAGCAGATTCACTCTGCGCGCAGTACCACAGAGGACTCACTCCTTACACAAAGTTAAGCTCTCACCTTAACTCTGTTGCATCTGCTGCTCGGGTCTGACTTGTCTCAGTCGTGTCTGTCTCTCTCTCGCTTTGTTGCTCCTTTTATACCTAACCCTATGTAGCGGCACCAGCATTGACGTCTGGGGCTACAGTGCAGGTTTTGGGTACTTTTCCACTGCATCCCAAGTGTTGGGCGGCAGAGGCACAGAGGGACATGGAGTCAGTCGGTTCCCATCCATTTATTCAGTAGCTGCAAGAATGAGTCTGTACTCTATTCTGCTCTACTCTACTCTGCTCTAAGCACAAGTGGTCACCTCAATATATTCCATAAAACCTGAAAACGCCGGGTTCCGGGGTTCCGGAGAGGGGTCAAGAGAAAGGCGTGACATGGGATTGAGAGAGTGCGGGATGGGGGTGGGGTGGGGGTGGTACCAGGAATGTGTGGGAAGGTGGGGGGGGCAGAGTAGGTATTTGCTGTCCAAGAACTTAGGGGGGCCAGATGTCCAGAAGAAACAGTGGTGGCACGAAGGTGTGCAAGTGCAAGGGGGCGTGAAAAGGCGAGGCTGGCATGGGAGGGTATGGCTTCAGTAGGCATTTGTGTCCAATCGTCTGGTGCGGGAATGAAATTGGAGAGGATGTTTACAATTAAAGAAAAACAGTGCTGAGTGGGCAGCCGAACTGACCACATGGTGACAGACTGGAAAATAGGATCTAGAACCTTCACAACATAGCTCCTCCCCTAAAGACCAAAACGACCTTGTCGGTCTCACTACATGTACAACTCCACAATTAAATTTACAAAACATCATGAACTAACACCTCTAAAATACGCAGCTAGCAACAACATTAAAATCAACAACAAGAGCAAAATACCGGGAAAAGTCAATTCACAGTCCAGGTAGTCCATGAATTAGAGAGTGAGTGACATAAATGCAAAAACCTGACACATGGGCGTAAGCTTCCTTGCGGTAGCATCTGCCCAGTCCATGGGGTCAATGTCTGCAAGACCACTGTCCACACTGTCACTGAAAAGTACAGAACTCCTCACAGGAAGCGAGATGGGCGCATCACACGCCGCCCTCGCCGCGTGTATGTCTGTACGTCCTCAGGGGTTGCTCCATCCTTGCTCTCGTCTTCCGAGGAAGGCCCTGATACAGCGTCTCTCTCTTTGGGCTCGTCGTCATCGGTTAGATCAGGGTGGCGCTGTGGTGACTGCCACCAGTCTGGCGGCAGGTCTCCCCGGTACCTCCAGAGGCGGGCACGGTTCACTATCCGGGGGTGGGCACAAGGATGTTGCTGGATGCGGTACACCCCTTCATGTACCTTTCCCATCACCGTGTAGGGTTCGGTCCACGGCCGAGCTAGCTTGGTGGTGCACCCCCTCTTGACCCTTGGGTTGTAATACCAGACAGCGGTGCCCTCAGAAAAAGTCTGGTCGTCAACCTTGCGGTTGTACCATGCCTTCATCCGATCAGCGCTCTGCTGCAGATGTGTCCTTGTAGACCTCTGTACCGCCTGCAGTGTATCCTGGAGTTGCGTTTCATATTGGGGCATGTCACGGGGGGTGTCTTCCAATGGCCGTGGCAGCACCAAGTCAGCTGGGAGCCTTAGCTCTTGTCCCAGCATCAGTCGACTGGGGGAGATGCCTGTAGCCTCCTGGACTGCTGAGCGGTAGGCCATCAGAGTGAAGGGCAGGTGCTGCTCCCAATCCCTCTGGTGGTCGCGGACACACTTAGAGAGGCACCCGACCAGGGCCCGGTTGTACCGTTCCACCATGCCATCTGACTGGGGATAAGCTGGCGTCGTGCGGGTCTTGTGAATCCCCATCAGGCGGCAGGTTTCCTGAAAGACCGCCGACTCGAAGTTTCTCCCTTGGTCCGAGTGCAGCTCCAAGGGCAGCCCACTGGGTCCAGTACGCCTTGGTGACAGGGCTGGCAACGGTGACCCTCCTCCAGGGTGGGTGAACAGGCTTGTCCTCCATCCAGCGGATGATGGGCTGCAGGTCAAGGTCCTGTCTCTCTGCGGCTGACAGAGGCGTCTCTTGAGCGGTGATCCGCCTCAACACTCCCAAGGGACGCAGTGAAGCATTCCCTTCACCCATAAAACCCGTCAACTGCACGTGGTGCCCATTAATCAGCAGGAGGGACCATCCCCAGTCCATCACGCAGCAATGCTTCTGCAGAAAGTCTATCCCCAGGATGACGTCATCTTCTACATTGGCGATCAAGAAGGGGTGAGAAATAACAAGCTCGCCGGCCTTCACCTTCACTGTCATGACGCCGTGCACAGGGATCGGTCTGTGCATGACGTCAGTGAACACCATCGCTGATTCTTCTTTCCTCTTGAAGGGGCACAGACCAGTCCCTCAACACAGAAATGGTCGCTCCTGAGTCGATCAGTGCCTGATGACGGTTACCGTCGATGTGAACCTCCATCGCCAGTCCTCCTTGGTCTACGCGGACACTCTTCAGCCGATGACTCATGAAATGTGGGGCGGTGGAGGCAGGGGATGCCAGGCTATGCCCCTTAAGCCCGGCACATCCTAGTTTTTCTTTGCTGTGGTGGTCTTCTTCTTTCCCTGTGGACAGTGGCGAGTGATGTGGCCTGCCCATTAATCAGCAGGAGGGACCATCCCCAGTCCATCACGCAGCAATGCTTCTGCAGAAAGTCTATCCCCAGGATGATGTCATCTTCTACATCGGCGATCAAGAAGGGGTGAGAAATAACAAGCTCGCCAGCCTTCACCTTCACTGTCACGACGCCGTGCACAGGGATCGGTCTGTGCATGACGTCAGTGAACACCATCGCTGATTCTTCTTTCCTCTTGAAGGGGCACAGACCAGTCCTCAACACAGAAATGGTCGCTCCTGAGTCGATCAGTGCCTGATGACGGTTACCGTCGATGTGAACCTCGATCGCCAGTCCTCCTTGGTCTACGCGGACACTCTTCAGCCGATGACTGATGAGATGTGGGGCGGTGGAGGCAGGGAACGCCTGGCTATGCCCCTTAAGCCCGGCGCATCCTCGTTTTCCTGGGCTGTGGTGGTCTTCTTCTTTCCCTGTGGACATTGGCGAGCGATGTGGCCTGTCTTGTCGCAATTATAACATCTGATCTGCCCTTGCTGTCCATCCTGACAGGAGGAGCAATTTTGCATCTTCTCCAGCAAGTCTGCCATCAGCTGACGAAACTGGGTCAGAGAGAGAGTGTCGCCGTCACCCTCCGGCTTCTCCTGGCTGCCAATGGCTCTGATCCTGTGAGGGTGAGAAGCTCGCTGGGTCACTTCCTCGCATTGAGCGATATCCTTGACACAGAGAGTGGTGCTGACTGCTTCCGCCAAGGTAGAGGGAGCCAACACCTGTACTTGGTGTTTCGCTTCGTTGTCGACGAGGGCATCTATGAACTTCTCCCGAGCCAAATCGTCGATTGCCTCCCTGTTAAAGGCAGGGTGAGCTCGCCTCACCAGCCTCTCGATGTCAGCCGCCAACTCGATGAGTGATTCTCCCTTTTTGCGCTTTCTCATGTAGAGTGCTGCCTTAGCCTGGTCTGCAATTCGGGAATCTTGAAACCTGTCACGGAGGGTCCAAACGAGGGCAGTGTAGTCATTCCTGCCTTCGGGTGGAATGGTTTCCAGGACTGTCAGCGCTTGTCCCATCAGGCTGGAGATGAGGAAACTCGCTTTCTCCCGTTCTCCCCAACCATTGATCTGCGCTGTCAACTCGAACTGGGTGTGGTAGGCATCCCACGGTGCCTTCCCGCCGTACGTTTGTGGCCGCTGCACTGGACGACTGGCTGGGGGGTATGCCTCTTCCTGGTTTGAGACGAACGGTGACGCCTCGGCTCGAAGTTGCTTGGAGGCCCTCTGTCTCCGGTTGATGCTTTCTTGAGGTTCCCTCCAACCCGTTCCACTTCCGCAGAATCTGGTGATGCAATTGCGGAGATACCAGTGGTTTGCTCTGTTTGAGGAAGTCTCCTTGGTTGAAATGCCCCAAAAGCACTTGAACCTCGTGCTTTGCGGTCAAGCTCTACCTCTTTCTTTGCTTCGAGGTGTAGGAATGCATATTCTGCTGCTTCCTTAGCTGTTGCTGGCTTCTTCTCTTTGACATGAATAGCCAATTCTCCTGATAAGGTACTCATGAACTGCTCTAACAAGAACACCTCAATCATCTTCCCTGGGTCACCCTTGTTTACGCCCAGCACCTCGAACCAGCGATCAAACATCGGCCTCTGTCTCCATCCGAACTGTTTGAAGTTCTCATCCTGGCTTTTGGTTATGGTTCTGAACTGCCTTCTGTAGTGTTCAGGAGTGAGTCTGTATTCCTCCAATATCGCCTGTTTCACTTGACCATAGGTGGGATCAGAATTCCCTTTTAGCAGTTCATTGTATGCTTTCAAGGCTTTCCCCGACAGCAGAGGAACAAGACGAGAAACCTTCTTGAAGTCATCCCAATTCCTTGGTGTACATATGTTCTCATAATGGAGCAAAAAGGAATCAATGTCTTCATTATCTCTCAGACATTTTAAGGTAAGCTTGTAGTCATCCCTTTCTCTGCTTCCCTCAGCATCACTACGAGACAACGTGGAGTCAAGATGATTTTGCTGCTGCTCTATTTGGTTTTGCAATAACTTCAGCTGATCTCTCTGCAATGCCAACTCTTCTCTGCGAATCCGCAACTCCTCTTGGCGGTACCATTCCTGCTCTTGTAGCTGGAGTTGCTGCTCTTGGCGATATCGTTCCTGCTCTTGTAGCTGGAGTTGTTGCTGTTGTAACAAAACCTCCATCTGCTTATCTGCCCGTAGTTTTGCATCATGAGCCACTCTAGCCAACTCAGTCCTCTCAATGACAAACTGGGTCAATGCCGAATCCTTCAACTGCAACTTCCTACCCATGTCAGCATATTTTTCCATTGCAGCATTCTCATCAAACTTCGGTAGAGTCAGATTCATGGCCATCTGACTATAACCCTGCGGAGAAACTTTTGAAAAGAGATGATCAGGGCTTTCCATCCTCTGTTCCTCTCGTTGTGGCTGTAGTAACCCCCTTTCTGCCAGCCTCTGAGTTCCATTGTCTCCGGAAAAATCGCGCTGCCATACGAGGTGTACTCGTCAAAGTGACACTCGAGGGTGCCTGAGACGTCATTACAGGCCCAGTATTGATATTATCAGCGCGTTGCAAAACCTTCCCAGAGCGTAGCTCCAATCCCCCTTGAGGAGCAGCCATCCCTGTCTAATACAGGCACTTCGATTCCCACCACAAAAAAACGAATTCCTACAGTGTAAATCTATTGCCTGCTTAAATATCCCCCTTAAACCATGTCTTGAAAAGATTTTCAGCAACAGAATTAGTACTTGTCTCACCCAGAATAAAACAATACAAGAGACAGATTTGGAAAGGAAACCAAGAAGATAGCAAAGATTGACTTAAGTGACGAGCAATAGAAAGGTTACCCTAGGGACTACTGCACAGGTAACTCCAGGTTCCGCTCTAACGCAACGCTGGATGCCTCCCAACCGCTTGCCTACTCAAGTCCACTCACACCTCAGCCATCCGTCGACAAGGACAAAACACACCTTAGCAAAACCAATCTATCCCACCGCTGCCACCAAATTGTCAGGACCAACAACTGAGATCGGGATCACAGCTACTGATCCTTGAGTTCTTTTAATCTGAAATGATAGACCGGATTTGCTTTGGTAGATCTTGATGCACGCACGCAATCACTCAAAGACTTTCATCCACTTCTGACAAGATATTAACACAATTTAAGAGGAACTAAATCAGATTTTTATTGACTCACATGCGAAGCAAAAGTGAGTCTATGTACTGAGCCGTGTCGTCCGTCCGTCCGGGCGTCCGTCCGTCCGTCCGGGCGTCCGTCCGTCCATCCGTCCGTAAAAACCTTAAACGTTGGATTTTTCTCGGAGACTATTAAGTCTATCAACACCAAATGCTTCAAGGTCAAGGTCACAGGAGCCATAAATGTGGTCTCAAAAACAGTCATTTTTCACATTTTCCCAATTTTCTCCCACGTTATTGAGAATGGCGACCTTAGCTACAAGTGGTATATAGGTCAAAGCAAGCCCTATCTTTTGATACCAGTTTGGTTGACCTTGCTTCAAGGTCAAGGTCACAGGAGCTCTTCAAAGTTGGATTGTATACATATTTTGAAGTGACCTTGACCCTGAACTATGGAAGATAACTGTTTCAAACTTAATAATTATGTGGGGCACATGTTATACTTTCATCATGACACACATTTGGTCACATATCATCAAGGTCAAGGTCACTTTGACCCTTATGAAATGTGACCAAAATGGGGTAGTGAACCACTAAAAGTGACTATATCTCATGGTAGAAAGTGCCAATAAGCACCATTGTGCTTCCTATGTCTTGAATTAACAGTTTTGTGTTGCATGACCTTGGATGACCTTGACCTTGGGTCAAGGTCACATGTATTTTGGTAGGAAAAATGTGTAAAGCATTTCTTTGTGTATGATGTCATTGGTAGGTTTAGTTGTTTGACCTTGACCTTGAAGGTCACCTGAAGGTCAAGGTCATATAAAGGTCAAGGTCAAGCATGTGAGTCGTATGGGCTTTGCCCTTCTTGTTACATTAATGTGACCGGATGGCCCACAGAAAAAAGAGGAGAAGGAGAGGGGATGATAGTAGCCAAAGATTCAATCCATTCTTCTCTTTCTTTTATTTTCTACACCAACCTCAGGACCGCTCCCTTACACCAGGGTGTTCTAGCTTGTGAACTTCCCACTCTCGGATCCATCATGTTGGTATCTGGGAATCCGTTGAACAGCGGGACATCGGTCGCCATCACTGCTCCTGCAGCCTCAGGACGACTCCACGGCACAGCGACAGTCCTGTGAAGCAGTGGGCGAATACTCTTGAGTCGGCAAATGATTCCTTTCAGTGATGTACCGCTCGAATTTCAAAGTCCACCCTGACCAAGCTTTCCCGTTCGTGCAGAGATTCGATCTCCATTTTCCGTCAACTGCCCCAGTCTCAGTCCCTCCTTTCGGCCGCCGTCACAATCTGACGACACAAAAAACTTATGACGTAACTTCCGCTGCCACACCTACAGAGTAACATCACAATCGAGGAACAAAATATTAATTTGTCTCAAACTCTTCGTGCTCTCCTCCCTGTTCATAAGAACTACATGAATTTGAAAGAAAGTAATGCTCGTCCATTTAGTTACATACATAAAAGTCAAGCTATCAGTCGACATCATCAAATGTCAGAAAACAAATAAAAAGAATTACAAGAGATAAAACAAAAGACAAGTAATGATTCCCATCATACCTGTGCATTGATGATCATAAGGAATAGCAAGCCATAACACACATACAAATGATCATAGGTATGCAATAGAAAAAGGGAAATAATAATTATGTAATAATAAAGGAAAGATCATTTGTGGGGGTCACACATCTTCCCCGCCTGAATTTATGGTCTCCATAAAATTAACCAGCAGTTGGTCACAAAAAATGTAGTTGCAAGATCAACTCGTCAGTGGGTTACATATACAGAGATGTACCAAAATCTATGTGAACAAATTTGTAAGAAAAAAATAATGCAAATAGCTATATACAAGAGTAGCATGACATGTTGGTTGTGACCCCAAAAAAACAAAGATTGATTAAACAACTCATAAAGAAAAAAAAACAGGTATTGTGGCTGAGTCCAACACAGCACCACTCGTGTGTTGCCACCCAACGCTCCGACATCCAACAAAAATCCAGATCAGATACAGCTGATCATATAAAAACAACATCAATACCGAGTAAAACTTGCATGTGGCATTTAAGCCTCCCATGCAGCATGAACAAACATCCTTAAGATGAACCCATGAGCAAGAAAATGAAGAAATTACTCTATCCCATAGATACTCATAAAACGCACGTTTTTATCTCGACATTTAGTATTTCTGAGCTTTACGCTACTGCTATACCTACTGTCCATTTAAGGGCTCAGTAAGTACTCTCCAGAATCACTATGCCACATTTGTAGACAGACCATTCTGCTACACACAAACGACTGATAGCCAAGTACTAGGTAATTTGTACCACATCAATAAGACAATATCCTTTCGGATAATTTGTCTAATCAATGATATAGCAACTAGACTGATCAACATCTGTCAAGACTCTTGCTCAGGAGCGCAACATAAGTTGTAAACTACCAAGGCGCATCAGATTTGCAACCATAAAATAAAAATCTCCGAACCAATATGGGTCTGCTAAAAGTGTCAATATTGGTCATCAAAACAACAACAAAAAAACATGTAGTACAACTACCTGAGATAAAAATTGCATGCATGAATTAACCATGAAACAGTCACTGCACAATCCCACAATCAACAAAAAGGTGCTGATACAACAGCAATCAATTGAAAGTACGCAAAGGCACTAGTCTACCAGAGACAAGGAAAAGTCTTAGTTCTAGGGTCTCTTCAACCCTTTTGTGATCCGGGATGAACGGCGCACTGCCACCTCTTGACCTATCTGTCCTGCACGGTTAGCTGTCTTTGATTTTCGAGTACTCGACACAGGAACTGAATGTGCCAAAGGAGATGAGACAACTGGTTGAGGCGGAACAACAGGTCTGGCTGCAACCGGAGGTGGGGTGGCAACTCGGATCGGAATCTTGGACGAAGGCTCTGGTTTGATTATAATGTGCCACTCCAGGTATTCAGTTGAAGTAATCTCTGGCTCCCGAGTTGCTTCAACAGTTGGTTGTTCTACCACTCCTAAAGGTTGAACGGTTGGAAAAGGGAAGTACTGGCGTATCTCGCTGCGAGTCACACGCTTGGCGTCGCTGAGACCGTCCCGCGGAGTGATGAGGTAGGATCCTCCGTTGGGTCCTGGAACTTCTGTGAGGATGAAAATCCTCTCCCCCCAAAAGTCTTGAATCTTAGCTCTCGACCTGAAATGTTGCTTGGTAATGACCAAATCTCCGGGTCGTAGGTCTGCGGACGCAATGCCCTTGTCGTGTCTCTCTTTTCGTTTGGCTGCCGCGTCGACTTGGCGCTCCCCCGCCTTGTCGTGAGCCAATCTCAGCCGTTTCAGATGACTTGCGAGCCAGTCCATTGGCATCACAGGGTTCCAACGTTCTGACGGCTCACCAAGGAAAAGGTCCAGTGGAAGGTGAGGCTCCCGCCCAAACAGCAAATAGAAGGGAGAGAACCCTGTTGAGTGAGGGGTACAATTGTAGATCTGCACCAACTCTGGCGAATGCTCAGGCCACCGCCGCTTTTGTTCTTTCTCTAGGGTGCGGAGAAGGTTATGTAACAGGGATGAAAATTTTCCGCGGATCCGAGGATTTCCTCGGATTTGATGACCAATTTGGTCACTCTCGAGATTCGTGTAAATTCGTTGAGAAATGTTTTAGGGGGGGGGGGGGGGGGGGGTTAGGTTGAACCGCACCGGCTGATGGGTAGCCATTTTGATGCCTCGGCCAATCATGCAAATCTGCTTAAAAGCACACGAAGCAGAAATCGGAAACTAGTCTGAACCAATGAAACGCTTCAAAAGAGAAGCCTCTGTCTATCCTTTGCTCTGATTGGTCGCTTAACCCGTGGACAGCGCGTGCTCGTGGCCGAATTGATGAACGGAAACAGCCGAAGCTGTTGCCGAAACTAGCTTCGGCTCTTTTCGACATAAGGAACGCACGGCGTCTTTAGTATCAATCAACCAAGTGCAAGAATGCCGAGGAGGGATGCAAAGAAGTTTGCTACGCTGCATAAAATTTGGGAAAAGCAGAAGAAAAAAAGGAAGACAACGGTAGACTTGTCAACAGCCTCCGGAGCTGAGAATTCGACAGTGATCGCTTCTGTTTCGATCGACACAGCACCACGTGCGAGCGGCGATTCAGCAGCTACCACTCTTGAGTCGATCGAAACTACGTCTCCAGGGCGCAGCTGTTTCGAGGTTGCTCGCCTCCTCATCGCTCAGAAACGAAGACATGGAGTGGAAACCGACTTATGACCTGACTCCGGAGCTCGAGAATCGACAGAACTTGCTTCTAGTTCTACTTCGACCGAAGATGCACCTCTCGCTAGTAGTGATTCGGCAACCTCCGCTCTCACGTTTACCGACTCTGCTTCTGGCGCAGCTGATGTTGCGAAAGCAATCGCCTCCTCATCGTCAGAATCTGTCCCTACCAGTGCCAAGAAACTTCGTCGTTTCGAGAGCGAGACAAGAGAGCCAGTAGGTGATGACGAGAACGTGATCGATCGTCAGCATGAGCATGATGAACAAGCTCGTCTCCGTGTTCCGCTGCCGTGATTGTGACCACAGACCAGCCTTATCCTGGTGCTAAAACGGTGACGTTATGGGCTGCCAGTGGTGCTAAAACACAAGCAAATTGAGCAACACGCACACCTTTCATTAACTTTGAGATTGCTGATGAACCGTTACAGATAGACACATAAAATAAAAACACAAAATGCTTGAAATTGAATGAACAATATTTAGGTGTGCAGTTTATAGTCTTTATTCAAATCCTGATTTTTTTGTCAAATTTTAAATGGTAAACATTTGTGTGTTTTTCACTCCTGGAGAAATAAAACTGGTAAATCACTATGCAATAGTGGGTAAATACCCTATAAACCCTACTGGATGTTTGCTTTATCATCTGTGCATACTAATGTATCATTCTCTTTGACCAAAAATGCACTTTTAAATTACAATGCAAATTCGATGAGCCATGTATTAGAGAGGCAAAATGAAGTAATTCTGATTACCTATACTCTTCCATCTCTTATGCAATATTCTTCATATTATTGCAAATGTAGAAACTGAATAGCATCAATATGTGGATAATTCAGCATGAAAACAGTCTGCAGTAAAGTTTGTCTCCTACACATGTCCACCTAGTTCTGCTATCTGGAAGAGTTATCTACATGGCCGTATTTTGAACAACGGATTAGTCTTGTCGTCGAGCACGTTGTCTGCCAAGTGCAGGTTGCTCAGTATTCCTTGGAAACGTGTGAGCGACATTGTCTGACCAAAAAACAGAGTGGCATCGACTTCATCTGTGCTCCAATATGCTGGGATGAACGATTTCACAACGATACCCATGAGGATCACGAGAGCAAGGAATGTTTACATTTCGTCACAGCTGACAGGCGACCAGCGTAACAATCGCGAATGAGGAGACGGCTCGATCGTTGCTTTCCAGTTAGTTTCCTCTCAGCATACAAGTTTGTTTTCTCCACAAGCAAATCAAAAACTGTATCATCCAGGAATAGATTGAAAAAGTCAATTAGCTCAGCGTCAAGAGTTGATCTCCGCGAGAAGTTTCAACTCACCGGTGAATGACGCGATTAGCGGCTCATCAACTGTTCGCATCCACCCCTCTTCTCCTACCTCTCGATCACTCGCAGCTTGAGAGATCGGCATTCTAGAACTAATTACAGCTTGCCTGATTATTTCATCCAAAGTTTCCTCATCATCTTCATCTTCGGCAGCTGAAGGATTAAAGTCTTCGAACAGATTTCGCGATCGCGACATGCTGACTCGAGCTTCCGCTTCAATTCGTACGGGATAGACCATAATTTCTACTATAACGCACATAAAACCACCCCGATCGTTGATTGGCCAAGCTGTAGACTGTAGAGAAACCTCTTCTGCATGAACTGGAGTCAGTAAACGTAGAGTTATGTGATAGGCTTGTACTTGGAGAGAGCAACAACGCACGTGGTGTCAGAAACGACATATGCCGCGCTAACCAGTGGCGGACCACAAGGGCTAGCGCGGCAAATGCCGCGCTAACCAGGATAAGGGTTAACAGTGACCAAAAATCAGTCAGCGATGTTTGGATCAGCGAGCAAGCTGAAAGTGTTCTGCTCAGCATGTGGAAACACCATTACGGCGGTCAGGACCTCACCAAAGGCAGGTACTCTGCACAATGGCTATGACATCAACCGTCGTCTCGTCGTTGCTGCCACCTCCATTGGGATTGGGTTCACCCAACTGAGACGATTTTTCGCTCTCATGAACATGCCCCCACCCATGCATCTGAAGACATGGCAGCTCTACCAGAAGACGCTGCATTCAGGAGTTCATCCTGCTGCTGATAGGCACCTTCAGGAGGCAGCTGAACAGGTTCGACTGATGTACTTGTAGTTGAAAATTAGCCAATTCCAGAAGGACGTCTAGATATTGCAGTTTCGTTCGATGGGAGCTGGCACAAGCGTGGGTGAACATCTCACAGTGGCATTGCTGCTGTCATCGAGATCTACAGTGGACTTGTTGTAGACTTTGTGAGATGTCAAGTTTCAGGAGTGATATGAATAAATGATGCGGAGGTAACACAACTTCAAATTTTTGGCATGATGTTGACAAGTGTTTGTACTGTACTAGTTGTTGAAAAACCTTCCTGGTGCACTTTTCACGAGGGATTTTGTTTTATAACCAATATTCAGACAGCTGATTTTGTCATGTAGGAAGTAATGTCTGAAAGTTTAGAATATAAATTATAGTTTTCAGCACCTTTCATAAGCAGATTTTGACATTTGCTCTTGTTGTCTGAATTTGTACTTGAATTGCTAGGAAATGCCTTCTCAGCACATATATAGCATTAAAAAGTTTCGGCGGGGGGCGTTGCCCCCCTAGGCCCCCAGCGGGGCGTTGCCCCTGCACCCCACCGGGGCCTAGGCGGCCCCTGGACCCCGGCCAAGTTTCCTCTTTTTTTTCCATTCGCTGTTTTCATCCCTGATGTAAGGTCCTGTTGAATCTCTCCACGTGGCCATTACCAGCAGGGTGGTAGGAGGTTGTGCGTGACTTCTCGATGCCGTAGTGGTGACACAGTTGCACAATGAGGTCCGCCTCAAAACAACGACCTTTGTCTGAATGGATTCTTTGTGGGACCCCATAGTTGACAAACCAGCTCTTGACGAGGGCCTTGGCTACCGTCTGGGCAGTCTGATCTTTCGTCGTCACCGCCACCGAGTATTTCATGAAGATGTCGGTTATGACCAGGATGTTCTCTCAACTGTCACTGGACGGCTCGAGCACTGTGAAGTCTATGGCAATCACCTCGAGAGGCTTGGTGGCAAGGACGTGTCCCATGGGTGTGTGCCCGTTGGCACCTTTCTTGGCGCGCTGGCATCGGTCACAGCGGCAGCACCACTCATCAACGGCAAGGCTCATGTTGGGCCAGAACGCTCTGCGTTGAAGCAGTTGAAGTGTTCTCTCCGTTCCTTGGTGACCACATCTCTGATGGCAGAGGTCTAGGAAAGTCCCTTGCAGAAATTCTGGCACGACAAGCTGAGCGAGTGGGCCCTGAGCTGGGTCAATCACATATCTATACAGCACGCCATTGTCCAATTTGAGTCTCTTCAACTGACGTACTAAGGCCTTTGCGTTGACATCCATCTCTTCTAACTCTCGCTTTTGGGGCCGTTCTCCCCCCACATATGGTAAGACAGCTGAAATGGCAAGGTCCTCTCTCTGTAATCTGGCCAACTCCTCGGGTTCGATGGTTGGGAACAAAGTTGCCTCCGGAATCTCTAACCTCTCTTTCACTTCTCCGTGGGCTCTGTCAATGTCGCGGAGTTCTGGGACTGTGGCGGAGTGTATGGTGCAAGCTTGGTCTGTAGAGAGCATGAAATGGCGACCAAGTCGTCGTCATCGCTGTTGCTACTGTTTCCTACGGGGTATCGGCTGAGTGCATCAGCGTTCACGTTCTCCCTTCCTGCTCTGTAACGGATGGTGAAATCAAAACAGGCTAGCTCTGCCGCCCATTGCTGCTCTATCGCCCCAAGTTTAGCAGTCTTCAGATGTCTCAATGGGTTGTTGTCGGTGAAGGCCACTGTCTTTGACCCTAGCAAGTGGTGTCGGAATTTTTTGCACATTGCCCACTTCAACGCCAGCAGCTCCAGCTTCAAACTGCCGTATTTGGTCGTGTTTTTCTCTCCCCCGCATAGAGTGCGGCTGGCATATGCGATCACCCGTTTCTTCCCATTCTGCTCCTGCGAGAGGATGGCTCCCAACCCCTTCAAGCTGACATCAGTCTCCAAGATGAAGGGATGATGGAAGTCGGCGTATCCAAGGACTTGGGCAGAAACCAGTGCCGACTTCAGCTGGGCGAACGCTTCTTGGTGCTCAGGCCTCCAGGTGATCACTACCGCTGGTTTCTTTTTCTGATGGCTGTCAGCGACCAGTTGGTGTAGAGGTCGGGCAATCTTGGCGAAGCCATTTACAAAACGCCTATAATAGCTTGCCAACCCCAAGAATGACCTGACGTCCTTGGCAGTGCGGTGTGTAGGTCACTGCTTCACCGCGTTGATCTTTGCTGTTGATGTTTCAATGCCCTGACCTGAGACGGTGTAGCCCAGAAACTCGACGCTCTTTTGTACCAAGTTGCATTTCTTGGGGTTGAGTTTCAGCCCCACTTCCCGAAGGGGATCGAAGGCGATCTGGAGAGGATAGATGTGTTCGTCGAAGGTCTTGCTGTAGATGAGGATATCGTCGAGATATATCAGCAGCATCTGGAAAACCAGATCGTTCATGGAACCCTGCATCAGCCGCTGAAAGGTTGCTGGACTTGTCGATAACCCCATTGGGAGCCGGAGGTACTCGAACAACCCAAACGGAGTTATGAAGGCCGTCTTCTCTCTATCCTCCGGGCTCATTGCCACCTGATGATACCCACTTGCCAGGTTGAGCGTGGAAAACAACGTGGCGCCTCCCAGCGCATCCAGTGAGTCGTCAATGCTGGGCAGAGGATATGCATCAGGGATGGTCTTTTCATTGAGTTTCCTACAGTCCACGCAGAGATGGATGGAGCTATCTTTCTTCCGTACGACGACTATAGGAGAGGCATAGGGACTCGAACTCTTTTGGATCATCTTCTGGTCAAGAAGTTTCTGAATGTGCTTCTTTACTTCATCCAACTGGGAGGGTGGAATTCTGCGAAACGCTGATGCAACTGGACGTACATACATAGTTACATACATAAAAGTCAAGCTATCAGTTGACATCATCAAATGTCAGAAAACAAATAAAAAGAATTACAAGAGATACAACAAAAGACAAGTAATGATTCCCAACATACCTGTGCATTGATGATCATAAGGAATAGCAAGTTATAACACACATACACAAATGATCCTAGGTATGCAATAGAAAAAGGAAATAATAATTATGTAATAATAAGGAAAGATCATTTGTGGGGGTCACATTAAGATAACACAACCATGACATCACTACACTCTCACCATCTTTACCTCACACAATCTAATGTGTAGGAAAGTGATCTGAACCAACAACAATAAATAAAATAATAATAGAATCAAATTGACTTTTCCTTTTCCCAATTAGAGTCTCCTTGTCAATGTTCAGATGAGGAGATCAAAAACCTCAAAATAAATGCTTCACTCTTTCTCCAAAAAAGAAATATTCTAACACAGTTCTTGAATCAAAACAGAATAAGGGAAGACAATTTAATCTCCCGAAGTAGAGTACATGAAAACTTCAAAACCAAAACAAAAAAAATATTTATTAAAAAATATTCACAACCTAAGATGACGTCACCATCTAATTAGGCCAATGAAAGAACATAAAAACTGAAGGATTAACTTAACTGGTCAAAGTGTCCTGATTTTGATCCAGTCTGTCCCACAATTATAGAACTCTTAAGTTCAGAGTCAATACCCCTCGTAAATACACTGTCTTCTTAGAAGGAGTCTTTGAATCCTTTAAGATCCAGTTGGCTGCTGAGGATTTCTACTAGGACTGTTGATGAACTGGCGGGTTTTAACTAACAATACGTGGTCACTTCCCTTAAAGTTCAGAACCTCTGAGCTGTGGTTGATGATGCTCACCTGTTTCAGTTAGCGACGCCCACATGACTGTGCACTCGTTCCACCTCCCACTCAGCCTTGGCCCAAGGTCAAGGTCATGGCTCAGATCATCCATCAACACCCGTGTGGTAACAGCAAGGCAGGTGCAGTCCAACGCAAGTTGGGTCCACCTGTGTGAATCCAGCCCAAACGTCTCAATTCCTAATTCCATTCACCAAGAAATGAAATTCACCACGATTCCAAGCTTGGAATACAATAGTGCCCGCATGAGGAAGAAAATAATTCCTTCACAGACGCCTCCAGGTACAGGGTGTCTCACAAAACTTTTAACCCATTCAAACAGCTTTATTTCATGAACCAATCAACATATTTGCAAAAACTAAACTGAAATGGAAAGCTGAGATGTTAACAATTCTGAAAAACAACATGCCTACAATGTAATACTACATCCACAGTAGTAATACAGCAGTTCATAAAACATGCTCCAGATGGCCACCGTTGCGCTGGAGGCATATTTGAGCACGGCGAGCGAAGTTGTCAATGACCCGAACACATTCTTCCTTTGGGATGGCCCTGATCTTCTGGGTGATGGCTTGTTTTAGTTCAGGGATGGTCTGAGGATTATCCTGATACACATTGTCCTTCAGATAGCCCCACAGATAGAAGTCAGGGGGGTTGAGGTCCGGGGAATGGGGGGACCACTTAGGGTGTCTGCGGCGGCTGATTAGGCGGTCTGGGAACTTCTCATCCAACCACGCCAGGGTGACATTAGCAGTGTGGGGGGTGGCACCATCTTGCTGGAACCATTGCTCTGCTCTTAGGAACGGGTTTCTTCCTATAGCTCTGTTTCTACGCCCCAGAGTGGTCCAGAACTGCTGGAGGACCACAAGGTAGCGCTCCTTGTTCACGGTGACTGCGTTCTCATTTTCATCTTCGAACCAGATTGGGCCAATGATGCCATGTTTTGACATTGCAACCCAGGCAGTGCATTTGACTGAGTGCAGGGGCCTCTGTAGCACTTCATCAGGAGCAGAGGTGCCCCAGAACACATTGTTTTTACTGTTGACATGCCCATACAGGGTGAAATGAGCCTCGTCAGAGAACCAGACGTTGTCAAGGAAGTCAGGGTTCTCTTCGACGATGTCCATGAACCACTGGCACATAGTAACTCGCTTAGCCTTGTCTGCATCAGTAAGTTTATGCTTTATCTGGATCCTGTATGGATAGAGATTCAAATCTACCACCAGAATCCTCTGTACAGAGGACCGGGTCAGACCAAGCAGTTGGGCTCGTTTACGGATCGATTTCTTCGGACTTCTCCCAACGGAGTCCCTAACTGCAGCAACGTTCTCTGGAGTCCTAGCTGTCTTTTTTCTCCCATTGTTTGGTGTTGTAGGCTTTGTCTGGTTGTTGTGAAGTGATCCAGTAGCTTGAAACTTTTTGACCCAATAAAAAACGAGTGGTTTTGATGGAAATTTGTTGAAGTCATATTTTTGCCTGAATTTCGACTGCACTTTTTTGTACGATTTTGACTCCAAATACAAAGTCACACAGAAATTTTTTTCTTCATTGGTGTACTTCATCCTTGTAGATCTTGATTTGTTATGGGCCCATATAACCTTGCATAATTTTGTCAATTTTAATGCTTTTGTCAGAGGAAAAGTGTTCTACAGGAAGAGAACTCTGGGTAATGACAAGTTCCTGCTCTAGAACATTCTAGGAAAACTCTTAGAAAAACCTAAAGGACAATTCTTGAGTTCTCTAACAACAAGTGCCGTTGGCCCAGTGGTAACGCACTGGCCCACCAACCCAGAGGACCCCGGTTCAAAACCCAGTCATGCTAGGATCTTTCTTTTTTCCTTATATACATTTGTGTGTGTGAGTGTCTATTTTCCGATCAAGTGCCATCTTTCCTTTCCGCAGTTATACACATATAATAGACCATTTATTTCTAGTTATTTATACTGTCAACCTGTGGCTTGACACAGGTTGTACACTTTCTGTAAAGTTTTTGAGAAAGTGACCGACCAGATTCAAGGACAGAACTGAAAGGAAACTAATATTGCAGACAAATTGCAATATTGCTATATTGTTTGCGGTCCTTGGATTGAAAGATCTTTGAAAAATGGTGTATCTATCTGTGGGAGGAAGAGTGGATGTTATAAGGTAAATGTTTCTCATCAGTAATTTTGAATGATGAAATATGCATCTTTCAGACTAGTTAGTTATTATGATTCCATCAATACATTTTTTAAGACGATCATTGCTGTCAAAGATGAAATTTTAAACCGTCATTTATTCATTACCAGAATTTCAAACCTGAATGCAAAGGTGTGTGCATGCATGGGTTATTTGTGAGTGGAAATACACTTGGGGACCATAGTGTGTGTGTGTGTGTGTGTGTGTGTGTGTGTGTGTGTGTGTGCTTGCGTGCGTGTGTGTATGCATGCATGCATGAGAGTAGGAGAGAAAGAGAAAGAGAGAAAAAGAGAGAAGAGAGAGAGAGAGAGAGAGAGAGAGAGGTATTCTGTAGATGACCTACAGTCAGACTGAATGAACTGTATCATTGTTGATGGTGTTGCCATACCACAGCCAGATTTCATGAATAAAAAATGTATAAAGCAGATTGATCTGTTTTGTGAATTTGTTGTTTTCTATGCAATACAGTAGTGACCAATGATATTTTTGTTATTTCTGTGTGAATTAGATCCTTGTGTTGCTATTCACAGCGAGTGAAACATTTTATGGTGAGAATAATTCCTTTGTCAGTTGTGCTTTAGAACACCAGGTTTGTGCCAAAGATGATCTCTGAGAGATGTACCTATAAACATGTGGTTTGAGGCCAAAGAGCAGTAGACACCTTCCAAACCCTGAATAATACCAGTGAGGTGTTGGGGTAAGACTATTCTTAGCAGATTTTTTTTCTTTTTTAAAGTTAAAAAGCACACTGCCTTGGCGTGCTTGTTGTCCCCATGTTCAAAGCTGCATTGATTGTCTCGGGCCACACAGAGAAAATGGTGGCTACAGTGACCTGACTGACCCTGTTTTTTCTGCTGGCCCTAAACTTTTTCTTTCCATATTGCAAATAAGAAGAAGAAAAAAAGAAACTGATGGTAACAACAAACTGCCTGCTGTCCCATCTTCCACTATTTAAGTAGGAAAAAAGCATTTTCAGCAAAATATATTTTTAAAATTTAGGCTCAATCTGGCCTCTGCTGTAAAAAGAAATTAAATAAAAAGTTCAGGCCATCCTATTGACCCCTTTTTTCTCCATGTTGCCCCAATCAAAATCTCTTTTTTTCTTACAACATGTGATTATTTTCTGGAAGATAGTCTGCATGATGCACATGATTGGTGAATGAAACTTGTTACCTTCTGATGGGAGAAAGATGGAGCAGGAGCGGAGAGGGTTCAGGGTGGAAGAGAGAATGACATACCGATCACAGGCAAAGGCTGCCTAATTGACAAAGCTATGGTCTTAAAGAGAGGTTTCATTCACCGACTTCCTTCTGGCACCCAACACACTGCAGGGTCACAGATGTTCCTGCTGATCTGAGCAGAATTAACCAAAGTATTTATGTAGTGCTGTGTCCTATGTAACAAACTGCCATACGACTTGGTAATTGTACCAGCAATGTGGCAAACATGCCGTAGACAAGGATGACTTGCTCTTTTT
>JAWQFJ010035163.1:0-12876 GCA_034096865.1 Theodoxus fluviatilis | reverse complement strand
AAGAGGTCGCAAAACGCATGCACTTTTACTTGCATTTCTGTGAAATGCTTACACTAGATTATTCTTTTTGTAAATCAGACAGAAATGTGTGCTCATTTCAAGATGAGCATGGCTGGATCTCTCTCTCTCTCTCTCTCTCTCTCTCTCTCTTCTCTCTCTCTCTCTCTCTCCCTCTCTCTCTCTCTATCTCTCTCTCTCTCTCTCTCTCTCTCTCTCTCTCTTCACAAACACACACACACACACACACACACACACACACACACACAGTGCAAAACAAAAATCGGTCAAAATGCAAACAGACTATGCAAAAACATTATTTCCTGAGACAAGGACGCGCCTTCAATGTAAATGGTGGGTTTTACGTTCCGTCTATGGATCGTGGTGCTTTTCGGTGCGGTTGAATTAACAGGCAATCAGTTTGTCTGCAATGCAACAAGCATCTCAGAAAGCCAGAGAAAAACGTCAATTCTTTGTCCTCTGTTAAACTGCCCATGGAAAAAAAACCGGTCTTTAGAGCTCTACGGTGCTTGTATTCTTAGCGTATCATAAAACATATCTCCTGTTTCATTCCAAACACGACTGCAGAGCGAACAGCGAGAATCGCTTTGAGAGACTTACCGTTTCTGATTACTCAGAGACTTGAGGCGTTTGCGTAACTGAAGATGCCGTGAGTCGCTCTGAGACAAGACTTGCTGTTGCAGGGCAAAGGAAACGCGTCTACCTACTGGCTGGTGGGGAAAAACGGATTCACCAAAGAGCTACCTAATCCTCCAGAACTAGGGTGAGTATAGGAAGACTGCTTCTGCACCAGATCTTGTAACCAACTTGGCTTATATTCCAGAAGGCCAAGTAAAACCTTTCGTGTTCACTGACGACCTTTGCTCCCATACGATACATGTATATCGATTATGTCTGTTTCCACGTATTTTTTCTTAGTAAAGGCCTTTCAAGAACTTGGTGAACAGAAAACCGTCTGCGGATGATAATTGTCGAATGATCAACATTTGTTTATAGCAGTGTCAGCCTTTGATGCGTTTCACTTCATGGGCAAATTCTTTCCTTCATTTTTGCAATTACGCTGAATTTATTCATGGTTCATTGTGTGTGCAAAAGGTCGTGAGATCTGAGGAATGACCTTCATTGTCTCACCTGTGATAGATTCAGCAACGTTGTTGACAAACCAGATTGTCACCTCGACATTGAAAGAAACCTCTTACGTTTCACATGCAGTAAACATACAAGTGCTGTGCAGTGCAAAGTAATATTTGAGTCTTTCCTGTCTATTACGTGCAGGATACTCTCTATAACATTTCTTGTATAGGTATCGATGAAGTGATTTCTCTGCTGCTTCGATTATCTTGTTGTTTACGCCGTCCGATATGATTGTGTAGTATCTTATCTTTTTCTCTCTCTTTTAAATTCTGTAAAACATTTTCTTCGTTTCTAATTATGTGTTATACCGCCTTTGCCTCACATCTTGAATCTTCATCTTTTTCCAACACTTTGCACCTTTTGCCATTCTGGCTGACTGAATACGTGCAAACATTCACAGAATAGTCCATCCATTATTTTTCTGTTCTTTTCTGCTGGTCTGTCGCCATTTATATATCCACGTATGTCCTTTTTCTATCCCACGTCTCGTTCTATATCTGACCTTTATCCACTCGAACCCACCCTCAATCTCTTCCCTGGGTTCTTACTTTTTGGCCCTGAGCTCCCTCTTTATAACAGTTTTTCTGCGTCTTTCTTCGAACCTCCCAACTCTCAGTCCACCCCCCCACCCCACCCCCACCCCCACCCCCCCCCCCCCCCCTTGCCTCTACATCCCCAGTCTCAATTCTGCAGCCAAGGACAGTGGTACCGCGGTGACGCTGCACTTCCCATAAATCTGGCGTGACGTAATTGTGTATTGATCATGCTGGGACAGAACGCTTCTAATCCACGCCTCCCACCCCCATGTCTTTCGCTCTCTCTCTCTCTCTCTCCTCTCTCTCATTCTCATCGTCTCTCATCTCTCTCTCTCTCTCTCTCTCTCTCTACCTCCTTTTCTCTTATGTGCGTGTGTGTGCGTACGCGCGTGCGTGTGTGTGTGTGTGTATGTGCGTGCGTGTGTATGTGTGTGTGCGCGTGTGTATTTGTGTGTGTGTGTGTGTGCGTGTATGTGCGCGCGCGTGTGTGTGTGTGTGTTTGTGTGTGTGTGTGTGTGTGTGTGTGTGTGTGTGTGTGTGTGTGTCTGTGTGTGTGTGTGTGTGTGTGAGAGAGAGAGAGAGAGAGAGAGAGAGAGAGAGAGAGAGAGAGAGAGAGAGAGAGAGTTTTATGCGCATGCGTGTACTGTCTGTATATTTTCTGCTTTCAGTACGCCATCAATGTCTGTGTTGAGAAATAGCAGATAATGAAAACATATGTTTGTTGAAAGCCTTATCCGCGCAGTCTGTTTGTTGTTTGTTAGTTGGTTTTTTAATATATTCTTGTGCTCGTCTTTTATTCGTTATTTTGACATGCTTTTTCGTCTGCATGATACAAATAGGTATATGTGAAAACTGTATAGCCATTTTCGATTATTCATACTACTGCTCTATCAGTACTAATATGTTGCATTTTTTTCCCTTTGACTGCGTCTACAGGGAAAATAACCACGGGTACGTACACATGTTTTACTTGTATTAAACGAGATGCGCACATGCATGCATTTTCACTGCAGTTCATTGAACTAATTTATGGAGTGTACAAATATTTTTATTGAAGTCCACAGTAAAGATTAAAGATATAAGGTTTCTGCTTTGGGAAGGTAATTACTGATCTCTTTTTTTAAGCACTGGTGATTACTTTGTGGTAAAAAGCTACCATGAAATAATGGCATTTACTCAGTGACCAGTATTTTAATGTCACCTCTGTCATTTCTTTCTTTCTTTCACTCATGTATTCATTCATTCATTCATTCATTCATTCATTCATTCATTCATTCATTCATTTTTTCTTCTTTCTTTCTTTCTTTGTCTGTCTGTCTGTCTGTCTGTCTGTCTCTTTGTGTGTGTCTTTCTGTGTGTGTGTCTGTTTGTCTGTCTGTCTGATATCTGTCTGTCTGTCTGTCTGTCTGTCTGTCTGTCTGTCTGTCTGTCTGTCTGTCTGTCTGTCTGTGTCTTTCTGTGTGTGTGTGTCTGTCTCTGTGTGTGTCTGTCTGTGTGAGTGTCTGTTTGTCTGTGTGTGTGTGTCTGTCTATGTGTGTGTCTTTCTGTGTGTGTGTGTGTGTATGTGTTTGTGTGTCTTTCTGTGTGTGTATGTCTTTCTGTGTGTGTGTCTTTCTGTGCGTGTGTCTTTCTGTGTGTGTGTCTTTCCGTGTGTCTGTCTTTCTGTGTGTCTGTCTTTCTATCTGTCTCTTGTTTCTTTCTTTCTTCTTAAAAGGGGCTGAATATCAGACAGGCAGCTATGTCGAATTCATGAGTTTTCCTTGTAAGATAAAGGGTTTATTTCTCTCTGTGTGTATGTCTCTCTCTATCTATTTATCTACCTTTCAATCGACCTGACTATCTCTGGGCGCTTGTGAACGGAGAAGATTAAGAGTAGCTAGATTAAATGTATAGGGAAACAAATTCACTAAGAATGTACGATTTGGCCGAGACGAGTATGTCTCCATCTTTGCCGGACTGTCATTGTTAATGTTGCGCTTTGCAGACTTGCCTCACTGCTGCCGGAGATTCAGAAGACCATCAACACCCTCAGCGGCGACGGCCCGAAGACCGACACGAGCTCCAAGACTTCCACGCAGGTTGGCGTCAGCAACGCCAACCGTCAAACCACCACCGTCACCATGGAAAGCGTTCCTTCCAGCTTCAATGACGTCACGCTGGCGCAGGACCCGCTGGAGGTCGCACCCAGGCAGGAGGTTAAGGACGAAAAGAGGGATGAGGACAAAGTGGAGAAGGCGGGGGCGAAAAAAGCGGATGCTGAACCACGTGACGCCAAGTCTGAGCAGAGCTCCGCGGTGAAATCTGCCAAGGAGAAAAACAATAACGACGTACGTGGCAAGAAACCGATGAAAAAGTCAAAGGGAGACAACTCTGGTGAAGAGGAGATAAGCCAGGCGGCAGACGGCCCTGTGCTTCACCAGAAGCGAGACAGCAATGACAGCATGCGTACCTCTACTAGCGTAGTGTCGGCCTCTGAGGTCATCCTCACGAATGAAGCAAACAGAGACACCTCACTCGCCCCTGTATCGGAAATATAACGCAAGCATTCACTGTAGGTAAAATCGTCTCCGCCGAAAACAAGGTTTCGCCAAACGATCAACAGAGGAATAGTGGCCGCGCGAAGAGACGTCCCATATTCTTGGGTATCAAGTGTGCAACATGCTTTCCGAAATGACAAGTTGCCAGTTTTAGACTTAGTGTCAACTCAAATCAGTGACATGTCAGCTGCCAAATAAACGATGTTGTATAGCTCTTTTGGAATAAATGACATTATTCCAAAATGCACGATAATCTCAAACGGTTCACAATGCGGTCGATATACATATTCATGTATGTAAAGCGTGAAGTGCAACTGTGACATTATTCAGCTCCCGTTGCCAAAACGCAACGCTTGTCTGAGTACAAGCACACTGTGATGGACTTTTTCTTCTCTTGTTAATGTTGAAGGGGGTGGACTTCCATTCGCACATAACTGTAAAACACATATCTGTCTTGCTGCAAACAGTGTCGGGTCGAGACATGTCAACGGTAAGTTTTTCGTTTCGTTTATTATTTGATCAAGTAACATGACGAAGAGCATAGTAGGTTCTGGTTGCTGGTTGATCCTGAAACTGTCTCGATTTTTTTCTTCTATCAGTCGAGGAGAAAGGAGACTTGTCTCACACAACAGAGAAGCGGGAGACCAAGGCTTGTAAAATGTGATGATTACATGATTCAGACAGGAGGAATGGCTACGACGTCTGGTCTGGGAAGACACAGAATGTGTTGAAACAGCCCATGTCTGACTCTGACACATTGTCGACACAGAATGTCCACGTTGCCGTGATTTTTAGACGATCTTATAGCCAGTACCGCTCTTCAACATTGTGACCGTCTGGAAATTCGGAACGGCCATCCACCGTCGAAGAAGAGTGAGTTCCTGTTTAGAAAAAGACTACATGCAACCAGAGCAAGTTGTACTGTGAGTGTTTCCAAATCGAAGCTTTTCACAGAGTTGCACAAATCCGTGTGAGAAGCAGGCAAATAAATCAAAATGAGCTGGGCGAACGGAACACTAGCCAAACTCCATGAAATCGATCAGTTTTTATTCATATTTACTCGTGTCTTACAACAAACTGTTCGACATATCAAAGCCTGTAGATTCAATGACGTTGCCTAAGTTATGATGCAGATGCATGGAATGCAAAGTGTGGGGGTGTACTCGTCAAAAACTGTATCTCACTCGGACTCCTCTCAAATACAACGTCAGTGACGAAGCACATGTCAGGTGATTTTGCCATTTTGCTAAACTATCCCCTTACATTTTATTGTTCTTGTACACGAGCATGCGTGATATTACCTCTCTTCGTGTGTTTTTATAAGTGCGTTGTTCTAATACTGTTACAGTCACCAATGGGTTGTCCCTGTCTTCATCTGAAAGAAGATCTAGTGTATTTCCTGTGTATCGTAACACTTATCGCATGTACCCTTATCTTTCCTCTCCAAATCAAAATCTTAGGAAATTTTGGTTTCTTGTCGATGGATTGAATCATGAAGACTAATCACCTTCGTTTTGGACAGATCGTATATTAGCCGAAGTTACCATAAGGTGACGCTTTTATTGATATATAGAGCAAAATACTTCTACATTCGCCATGCAAAAATCAAATGGCGTTAAAGTTATGCGACTCAAGTGCAACATACTGTAGGTTGAACTTGGTGTTTTTACTATTCCTCTCACAAGCGGTGAATATCTACCCCGTCTTTCCAAAATACAGTCCGCTGTGTTCCCTTGTTATCACATTCACCTCAAAAGCAGCATTTCACTGCTTTCCAGATAATTCACCTCTAGTGGATGCATTGGTTCTGCCCCCCGCCCACCCCATACCACCCCCACTCTTTTTTTTTTCTTCGTCATACATTGATTAAAAAAAAATATATTAATGTGTTCTTTGTTATACTTCTCAGAGTTTAAGACACGATTTCTCGTGGAGATCGATGTTGTCCATTCTGATTCTGGTGTTGATGACTATTTACCCTTTACTGGATTTCACGGTCTTGTAGAGATGTGCTCCTTGTCCCTGTGCCTGTGATAACTCGCGCATGCACCACACACCTGGGCCGACAGGATATCTGTGACGTCACCTGTGGTCCAAGCACTTCCCCCGTCACGTGATTCAGGAGTACACTCTTCCACATTGAATTTTCCATTCTTACATCTCGTTCCAGAAATGGACTCCACGATTACGACATTCATGTGCATTGCGTCTCCATTTGCGGCAGACATAATATGTTGTTGTTGTTGTTGTTATTGCTGTTGATTTTTATACGTTTACTTGTTCCTCCAGCCTCACTGTAATATAGTCTTCAGTCTTTCGTCTTGACAAGATAAGCACCCTCTTTATCTTATGGTCTCTTTACGTTTCATTATCTACAAAACACATTGAGCTGGAGAGAGATGTGGCACATTGAGGTGCACTTTCCCATAACGCTCTCCCTCACAAGAATGGCACAATTGATGTTTTCATTAACTCTTATCACTTACTGTTGGTAAAATAACAAAACCAACAAACTTTAATCGTTGTATTTTTTACTTCTCACAACTCATAGAATCTCCTCCTTTCTTCGAGCGTGCTCCAGTGCGATGTTGGCAGAACTTGGCACCAGCTTAACCTTAAGTTCGGATTGAAAGCCAAAATGTTCATCCTACTTTTCTTCCCTTCACCTAATTCGTTCCTGCTTTCTTCTGTCATGTCCTTCTCTTTCTTATCTTACTCCTGCCCCCCCCCCCCCCCCCTCCCCCCTCCTCATTTATACAGTCATTACCTTCGCCAAGGAGGTTATGAACCCTTGCTTCGTTAGGTAGTTATTCAGCAAAATAATTCGAAAAATTCTCAACGGATTCTAATTAAATTTTGTTTTAGGTCCGACTTTTATCCAAGTAACAATCCTTTAAATTTAGGAAGTTATTTGTTATCTCGTTTTGAAATTATGACCATAAAGAGAATATGATGTGTAGTTAGGGAATCGGAAGCATAAACGGTGATAAAGAAATCTATTATATAGCACATCACGAAGTTGATGACGTCATATATCTCTGTCAGCCAATAAAATGAACTCAACTTCGTAGCGCCAGGCCTGGCTAGCAGAACACGCTGCCTGTAGTGTACATACAGGCCATGGAAGAGGAATTTCAGTTTCTGTGGTGGAGGTCTGCACTCTCAGAGTGCTCTACTTTCTTGCTCTTTTGTGTATTCGTACCTTTGTGTGCTTTTTCATTCTTCCCCCATATATGGCCCTCTATCTTAGGTCTTGCTTTCTTTTGCATACCCGGTACTTTAATCTTTGCTCATATTCTGTTGCATTTCTAGTTATGCCTTCCCTCTTCCCTCCTTCTCAGCCTTTTCATTGCATTCAGCCGCAGTCGTCTACCTGTTTGTGCTGAAGATACTACACGTTTCAAAGCCTTCGGGGACCTATTGCATAAAACAGATATGTTGATGTACAGCTCTGTCTACATAGATTATATTTTCAAACAAATTGCGGGGGTTGGAGCTGGAGACAGCGTTGACAGGGCAACAGTTTTATTGTATGTCAACATATCAATCCCATGTCCCAAATCTTGCCCAGTGAATAAACGAAGAAAACTAACCACAGATCGTCTCTGTCCACCCTTGTCGTGTCTCGCTCAGTGCTTAGTCCCACGCCCTCGCTCGATGAAGACCTAACATCCTCTAAGCACCTTTTTCATTCTGTGCGATGACGTGATGTGCAGACTTGTCAAAACTCTGATCCGTTCTGGCAAAAGCCAGGTAAGGTAAATTTGTTAAGGTATTCAAAAACACATACATGTATAGTTGAAAATGTTATTGAGTTTCATTTAATTTTATTCCGATTTTGTTCCAGTATCTTGAGAAAAGGAGAAAGTTATGATGATTTAAAGAATAAAGGTCCAGAAAGACCACTTTCGAGCAAAAAAAGACTTTAAAGTTTAAACTTATTTAACATGATGCACGTAAAACAATGCAGGCAATTGACCCAGTGAACCACCAAAAAAGCTCAAATCATAAATCAATTTCTAAGCGGTATTCATGATAATGTTATCAAATTGTGATACACATTTATTTTATCTATGGGAAATTGAAGAGAGAAAAAACACCTTCACCTTAGGTAGTTCCTAATCATTCTTTCTTGGCTAAGCAAAGTGCCGCACCGAATTAAATTAACCCTGGTTTTTGTTGGAATGGATCACAATTGTTAAGGGCTAAATTACTCAGTTCTCGGAGAGAGAGAGAGAGAGAGAGAGAGAGAGAGAGAGAGAGAGAGAGAGAGAGAGAGAGAGAGAGAGAGAGAGAGAGAGAGAGAGAGAGAGAGTTTCCCTTCGTTAAAGACAAAATTAATCCCAAAATGCTTAGCATATCTAAAATTTTGTTACACAGTCGTCTAAGTGTGGCTGCCATTGCAACAAAGTGCGTGTCCGTTAAGAAAAAGTACAGTGCGGGTTTCAACATCAAGGCATAGAAACAGGCATGGCTGCTCTAGATTAGCCTGAATCAGTACGGTCTACACGCAGGCTTGTGAGCAGTTTTGCAAGAGAAAGGGTTAACACCTCCACCATGCTGTGACGGATGTAGTTCGGCGTCGACACCTTTGTGCTTTCACAAGTGGGCAAGGACACAGAAATGCCAATAATTGTGAGTGGTTTCTTATGCACGTACTCGTTTACGCGTGTCACAAGTTACAGCCACCCGTTCTTTCTCGTGGAAAGCGGGCCATGAATAGTTAGTTGTAGCTTACCATGAAATCTCGAGTCTACTGTAAGATGGCTATGCAGAAAACAACATGGTAAAATTGGATCATAATTCATATTGCCTTCTACAATTTTAAAGATATGTTTTTATCATTTTACTCAGGACACATAAGGGAGGCTTTCCAATGAAAGCGAAAGTTTGCTTCTTGAAAGTAAAGTTGGCTGAGAGTGCATGATTGCGTCGCTTCAGGAATATGTGACTGATGAGGTATTTCGGCTCGAAGGCCTTTTCATCTGCTGGGCCAGCAGTGTGGAATTCCTTGCTTGAGGCCCCCAGATGGTGCTCCACGCAAAAAAACTTCAAACGACAACTCAAGACACATATTAAAAAACAAAAACATGTTAGACCTCCATTGTGCGCTGAGTGGTTTTCAATGAGAAACAGCGCGTTACAAAAAGTTGATGATGATGATGATGATGATGATGATGATGATGATGATGATGATGATGATGATGATGATGATGATGATGATGACGATGATGAGAATACAAGGATCAAGTCGATAAAATGACAAAATCAGCTGTTTCAACCATAATATTATTTATTCATTCATCGATATTCACAACAAAAACAAAACAACCTATGTTCAAAGAGGAAACCTTTTTTTAAATTTTCTACAGTAATGCAAAGTTCAGGAAAGCAATGACGCCGGTGTATTTTCCCAGCGTTTGCTCAAAAACTAATCTGCCAACTTTAGCCTTGTTTCTTGTGCTTCGTCACACATTGTCGCGCAGAGCTGTGGAAAAAATTGACAATGAACAGTATGGCTTCTTCCACCCAAGTCAAAAGACACAAAGCCAACCTTGAAGAAAGAGTGACCACTGCTACGCTTCGTAGACCGTGCCAGGGAAAAAACACAGAAAGACTTTAGCAATTAAACTGCTACGTAAATTCACGGTAATGGAAACTGCTGTCAAGAAATGTCAAGGGTAGAGTTTCTCTCGAGCATGTACACATTTCAGTTTAAGAAGCAGTACATACATTTCTCCTGTGGCTTTGAACGAATGTCCGTCTGCCATTGATTTCCAGGAATATATAGAACCCGATTTTGCATTTAGAAAAAACAAAAACAATCCCACATACATGTAGGTCCACTTTCTATGACATTCATTCAGGATGATGGATAAATGACGTTTTACGGCCAATCAGGCTTTGAACCCTATGTAAGGCCAGTGAACACGAAAAATCATTAGAGCTGTTTAGAATAAGAGCTAATCAAGTCACGGGGTCCCTAGTTATTCTCTTATTACAAATCACGTAGGGAGACGCGGTGGGTCAATTTTTACCTCGGATCCACAGGGGGACAACACACGGGATGGATGGATGGTGTTTTACGGCCCATCAGCCTATGTAGGCTATGTAAGGCCATTAAGCACGAAAATCTTTAGAACAGTTTAGAGTAAATGCTGATCAAGTCACGGTGTCCTTAGTTATTTGCCTCTTAGGAATCGCGCAGGGAGACGCGGTGGGTCAATTCTTATCCCGAACCCACAGGGGGACAACAGACGGGAGAAACATTCGATAAAACAAAACCTCCCTTTGTCCTACCCTTTCTTTTCCACTTGGATTTTTCGTTAATCACGCATTGCTGTCGCATTTATTGCGGTGCCAAGGGAGTACCCACACAGCAACGGTTTGTTGATTTATTGATTTATCTATTTATTTATGTTGATCTCAACAATTGTGAACTTGACTGGAGGTTTATGACCCTCACATATGACGGTGTAAATATACTTGTGCTCTCTCACACCATTGATACGTACTGCATTGTAAAGCAATATGTATATGTTAATAAAGTATTTTACAAGTATTTGGCGTTCGTGGATCTCTCTCTCTCTCTCTCTCTCTCTATTTCTCGCCTGTTTCTCTCTCTATTTTTCGCCTGTCTCTCTCTCTCTCTCTCTCTCTCTCTCTCTCTCTCTCTCTCTCTCTCTATCTCTCTCTCTATTTCTTGCCTGTTTCTCTCTCTCTCTCTCTTTTTCGCCTGTTTTTTTTTCTCTCTCTCTATTTCCCGCCTGCTTCTCTCTCTCTCTCTCTCTCTCCCTCTCTATTTCTCGCCTGTTTCTCTCTATTTCTCGCCTGTTTCTCTCTCTCTCTCTCTCTCTCTCTCTCTCTCTCTCTCTTTCTCGCCTGCTTCTCTCTCTCCCTCTCTATTTCTCGTCTGTTTCTCTATTTCTCGCCTGTTTCTCTCTCTCTCTCTCTCTATTTCTCGCTTGCTTCTCTCTCTCTCTCTCTCTCTCTCTCTCTCCTGTTTCTCTCTATTTCTCGCTGTTTCTCTCTCTATTTCTCGCCTGTTTCTCTCTCTCTCTCTCTCTATTTCTCGCCTGCTTCTCTCTCTCTCTCTCTCTCTCTCTCTCACTCACACACACACACACACACACAGGGGCGGATCTGGGGGGGGGGTGCAATGGGTGCAATTGCACCCCCCCCCAGCGGGACCAAAAAAAAAAAAAGAAACAAAAAAAAGAGATATGTTGATAATGTAGTAATGTAAATGTAATTGCACCCCCCCCCCCCAAGCAAAAAGACAAAAAAATGAGAGAGAGACTCAGGGAAAGAGATGTTGATAAATATTGGAATGTAAATATAATTGCACCCCCCCCCCCTCCTCGGCTTAAAAAAAGAAGAAGAGAGAAGCTGATAAATATAGTAATGTAAATGTAATTGCACCCCCCCCCCCCCTTCTCCCTCGGCAGAACAAAAAAGAGAAAGAGATGCTGATAAATATAGTAATGTAAATGTAATTCCACCCCCAGCCAAAAAACTAACTAAATAAATTAAAGAAATAAAATACATAAACAATGATAATACATAAATAAAAAAATGGAAAGAGAAATATGTTGATAAATATAGTGATGTAATTGCACCCCCCCCCCCCCCCCCAGCCAAAATAAAAAGGGGTGGGTGGGTGCAGAGAGAGAGAGATGCTGATAAATATAGGAATGCACTAGTAAAATTAAATGTAATTGCACCCCCCCCCCCCCCTATAAAGATTATTAAATTCGAGGTATGATCTTGTTGCAAAGACTTTTTCCTCATGTTGTTTTTGTGAATTGTGATTCTTTATTATTAACATCGAACTTATTTAGCACTGTACATTTTCGAGCATGTGCTTCCCAAGAGAGAGACAGTTGGTCCTATCTCCACCCCCCACCACATCAGTGGCAAAATGTATCGCCTGAAAATAGCACTTTACACGCTCAGATTGCACCAGATTGCACCATTTTGCTTCCTTTTTATAAAAAAATTCCGGGGGGGCATGCCCCCGGACCCCCTAGCATGCTCGGCGCTTCGCGCCGTCGGTTCGGCGCTTTGCGCCTTCGCTGATAAGATACAAAACAAAACAAAAAAGAACTTTGCACCCCCCCCTTTCAAAACCCAGATCCGCCCCTGCACACACACACACATACACATACACATACACACATTCACACACACACGCACACAAACACACACACACACACACTCACACACACACACACACATACGCACATTCACACACACACGCACACAAACACACACACACACACACACTTAGAGAAATCTAGCTACAACGGGGTGTGGCCCTCCGCGCGATGGTGTCGGGAAGTGTAAAGGGGCGAAACACTTGCTGACGGGGACTCTTCCACTGAAGACCGTCTCGCTCCTTAGGGAGTTGCTTGCCACTTCACAATGGGTAGTAATACATGCAACAAGGAGATTAGGGAGTTGCTTGCCACTTCACAATGGGTAGTAATACATGCAACAAGGAGATTAGGGAGTTGCTTGCCACTTCACAATGGGTAGTAATACATGCAACAAGGAGATTAGGGAGTTGCTTGCCACTTCACAATGGGTAGTAATACATGCAACAAGGAGATTAGGGAGTTGCTTGCCACTTCACAATGGGTAGTAATACC
>JAWQFJ010035162.1:50000-51161 GCA_034096865.1 Theodoxus fluviatilis | reverse complement strand
TACAACGGCAACAACAAAACAATAACAACAACAACAACAACACGAAGCTTATTTACCGAGGAAACATAACCAAGTTATCAAAAATGCAAACTCAGGTCAGAGATCAAGCGACGAATCTCGTCAAGAACGCTTCCCTAGCACCCATGTCCACCCATTTAGTCAGCAAGGCGGATGGCCCGTGTGCTCTGAGCATGACGTCTTACTGCACGAGGGATGGAGGGGATGATGGATGGGCGGCAGACGGAGAAGGGAGCCTGGTACGCAGTCACTGACAGCCTGCAGTGCCCACGTTCCAGTCTGCCGGTTCCGATCGACCCCCTCCAATTTATCATGTCACCCCTGCCACCCGCCACCCCGCCACCCCATGCTCCTTCCACCACCCGCTCTGCTGAAACAATCAGTTCAAACCCCTGACTCCCCGCCGCCCGTCCTCGCGAGCTTGTGGGAAGATCCATTTCCCGATAATTAACCCTCCCCCTGCAGCTCATGATTCACTCTTCATTAGGACAGGGAAATTGAGCGTGGTTTTTTTCAGGGGCTGTAAACGATTCTAAATTGAATTGTTGGAAATGTGCATTCTTTTTCAATGTGATCGGGGCTGTTCGTGAGTATAAAACTGGTCCTTTATCCGCTTTTCGTTTCTTGCATTTTCTCGCGTGTATTTTTGACAGATGCGGATGCCCCCCTTTCGGTATTACGGACAATTGCTTGTGAGTGAAGTACAAGTCCATTTTACAAGTTCCTCCCGTACAATATTCAGCCCCTGTTTTGAAACAAACTCCATTAGAAGAAAAGCGCATTGCACTAAGGGACATGCTTTTTTAAAAGTGATTAACTACAATACAGAAATATTAGTACCGGGGAATGGATACACAAGAAGCGTTGGTATGTCACAACGTTTCTAAAAACAATTAGTAAAATATTCAACATTGACATGGATCGGCTGTTTCTGTGGTAGACAACTGCTTCCAATGACTGTGATGAAAAACTGGATACAGACAAGGATGGCAAACCCTAGATCGAGGAAAAACAAACAGGAGGTCTTGAAGTCCGTTGTGAGGATTGTCTGGCGTTCTGATTGCTTGGGTTCCAGTCGCGTCTCTAGACCAGATTGTGTTGTTTTGCACAGCCTGCTGCCAGTGCAAGGAGTTGCACAAAGCA
>JAWQFJ010035162.1:32500-45000 GCA_034096865.1 Theodoxus fluviatilis | reverse complement strand
TTCCTTTTAGTGAGTGCAGATTCAAATACTCTACACGCTCGCTGTAAGACATCTCCCGACAGTCACTCAATAACTTGGTAGCCCTGCGCTGGACTCGCTCCACAGCCTCTGACTGTCTTTTTAAATGTGGGTACCAACATCACTTGCCCATATTTCCGCATTTCCATGCGAGAATGGAGGTACATGAAGGAGATTTCCACTCCATGTACTGGTACTGGTGCTGGCCATAGAAGACGCCATGATGTTTGCCCAGTTCGCCTTGTTTTCGATTTCAAAATGGCCGCTGCGTGAATAACGTCTATTGCGTGAACCTGATTTGTCCACGCGGACGAGCTTCAAGTGAGGTTAGTTACACTTTTGCACAAGGATCTTGCGCCTCACTTCTGTGGCCACGCATGGCTAGAGAGGTCTGACGGCGTCTTCTTCACTTCACCACAACTGGCATCGTCACACCACCACGTCCTCTGTGTTGGTTGTGCATGAACGTAAGCTAAACCACGTTGCTGTCCTTTTCAAACCGCTCACAATCCAGGACATAATCACGCATGGATCACCATTGTCAAGAGTGTGGCTTACGTTTTTAAACCCATGTTTCTTTATTCTTTTTGATATGTTCTTGCAGCCAAACACAACGATTCGTAGAACTGTTGTCCACAGAACATTTGAATGCCATTGTCAAGCAGACCAAAAGTGAACCACGGTGACGGCGCTTAAGGCAAACTTTCCTGCAGATGCCCACCAAACAGCTGTGAGTTGTCCGAGCCAACTTCGCATCACCTGCATTCACAACATTTTAGGCCGCTACACACGTGACACGGAAGCATGTTCGCTCAAGAAATGCACATCTCCTCCTGTGCGAGCACTTATTTCAGTGGTATTTTTGTTTCATAAAAATATGTCATTCTTTTGGATCGGTTATATTTTCCCAACATTTCGCTTAAACAATTCTGCTCGTCAGCCAATGGAAACACTTTTCACCCCGTGTGCCGTCGCCCGTTGCACTCGCTCCTCGAACAAATCCACAATGTCCGACATGTTTTTCTTCCATTTGCATGCAAAACACTAAATTTTAGAATTTCTTACACACATACAATGATACAATTCCCCAAAACAATAAGATTTCTCAAAACGCTATGTAGAGTTCATCAACAATTAATTTACATTGCTACAGTATTCAAATCGAGATGTGCGTCTACAATCGAGATGTGATTGGCCCACTGATATACACGATACTTCATGGCTTATCATGTAGCCTTGGTGTTTGAAGAGTGATCATGTAGCCTAGGTGTTTGAGGAGTGATGAATGAATACACGATACTTCATGGCTTATCATGTAGCCTTGGTGTTTGAGGAGTGATCATGTAGCCTAGGGGTTTGAGGAGTGATGAATGGATACAGGTGTAAGCACCTAGCTGCAGCCTCTTCTGCATTATTCTCATAATAATAATAATTTTTTGTATTTATCATGCTCCTTATCCAGTGGTTCTAAGCGCATATGACAACAGATAATACACAAAAGACAGTACCATACACATACAAATGCTTTGTACATACATATAGTCAACCATACTTAGAAAAAACAACAACATACGACCCAACATTACGCAAACAAATCACAAATAAGCAGTCAAACAAAAATATACAAGTATGTACACAAATGCCCAAACCAAATGTCAAGAAAGCAGGGCGAGGACGGGGTGGGGGGTGGGGGTGGGGGAGTTGGAACATGTTCTTCTAACTAACTCGTTTCAAATATTGCCGGAAAATATGTGTTTTAAGATTAGACTTGAAGGAGGTGATAGAATCGGAGTGTCTGACATGGTGAGGCAGTGAATTCCAAAGATGAGGGCCGTAGAATGAGAAAGAGCGGAAGCCATGAGATTTGCGATTGTAGTCGGGTGTCAGCAGAAGAACGGTGTGTGCGAGCAGGAATGTAACGAAAAATAAGTTGAGAAAAACAGGTGGGAGCAGATTCAGTGAAGAAGTAGTAGCAGAAGAGTGCAGCTTTGTTGTCGATGCGGTCAGGAACAGGCAACCAGTGGAAATTTATCATGAGAGAAGTGCAATGATGTCTGTGACGCACTCTGTAAATGAGGCGGGCGGCACAGTGCAGGACTTTCTGCAGAGGTTGGAGAGTACCGTCAGGAAAGCCTATCAGAAGAGTTGCAATAATCTATTCTAGACAGAATACAGGACGATACCAGGATTTTTGTAGCTTTTACTGTAAGAAACTTTCTGATGGAACCTATTCTTCTGATCTCGTAGTAGCAGATTTGGCAGACTTTGGCGATGTGTTGCTTCATTGAGAGGTGAGAGTCCATGATGAAACCAAGGTTGTTGGCACTGTCGGAGAAAGTGATTTCTGTAGAACCTATTGTGACAGTAGAAGGAGGAGTATGATTCACAGCAGCAGATCCAGAGAAAAGAAGGGCTTCAGTTTTTCATCATTCAACTTTAACTTGTTTGTAGACATCCAGGCTTTAATATCAGAAGAACACTTCTCCTACAAGTTGATCACAGTGGCGGAGGCAGCAATTATATTGTCGCTGACTGACACCCTTGTTGTGTAGAAGACATCTCCAACAACGACCCAATATTGTCAAGGCTGGAATCAATTTATGTGTTTCTTAAAAGTGAGTTTTATCGTGTACGAACAAACAAACAAAGTATGGATCAGAGAAATAGAAACAGCGTGTTTTTGTTTCACCGTGTGCGGCGGCCTTGACAAACTTCCGCTGTGTTCAGTTGCTCTTCTCAATCATCCGTTGTACATCATACATCCAATGCACTGCTTGTGCATGTCTGGTTGTATGTGGAGACCATCTGACTACGGCAGCCGTTATAGGTACAGACTCAGAGGCTGTTTTCACAACGCCACTTTTCACTTTGCAAGAGATCCTCCAACTGCACATCATTCCATCTAGTCACCAGACCAGTGAGACGGGGTTCCGGCGCCATACGAACGTTTTACGAAGCATGCCTTCAGAATGCGGAGGAACGCGACAGTCAACGTTCACTTTTTTCAGTCTATGCTCACATGTTTTACTCCGGGACAGGGAGACGAACGGCAAAGCAACTCAACTCACGGATTCCGTCCGGGACTCAAGCAGCTTCGAACGCCGTACCCGCTGCTTGCAAGCGACTGCAACTGGAGCCCTGCCCAGGCACTGCAGAGCCAGCGGTCATCTGTCATTGGTGACTCCATCCCCACTTTGCCCAGCTCGCTCAGAGATGACTTGTACAGACCGAGTCTGGCTCTTTAAACGAAGCAACCCGCGTTTATCAAGTGTCACGCCAAGCTTTGATGTCCATGGAGTGTGAATGACAAAGGGTGGGTGATGTCTCTACTGCGGTCGCTTTGATTCTAGTTAGAGGCGTGTCTTCTTTAGGAGCGCAGCCATGTACGGATATCTAGCATCTGCGCCTCCAACTCTCATGGTTTCTGTGGCGTCTGCTGATGGGCGCTACACCGCGTACTTTTCTCTCACCCGTCTTTCTTCTCATATTTACGATGTAATCTTATGATAGCATCCAACAACGCATCTGATAGCGGCAACTCTCTTGGTAAAGGTTCTTATTGGCTGGTGGTTATCTAGTAAAATATGTAGCACTGTCAACACTTTAAAAATGTGGTCTCCTTTCCGTTGAAAACATTGCTTTCCTTGTGATGCGAATAAATTTGCCGACACGTTCTTGTAGTGTGGCGCCGAGTTACATTTCTTCTGTCATATCGCGTGGATTTATTCCAAACAGACTACTTCGTGAAACTGATTTCTCTACAAGTAACGGTGCAGTCTGACTGTCACATTTAATTAAAGAAGGGATCCCCCCCCCCTCCCCCCCCCCCCCCCCCCCCCCCGGCATAGATATTAACCGCTATGTAAATGCGTTAGACATTTCTACTGTGCCAATAGTAAAATGTTTCGGTGTGTCCTGGGCTGAAGTGAAGCCAGGGAAACCTCTGGCTGACTGAATGTGTGTTGTGTAGACAGTGAGGCAACCCCAATCTAGGCGACATTTGGTGTCTCGTGTTTCCGTCTGCGGGTGACAGGCAGACTCTTAACTGCCTGCCCAGACTTTGAAAGGCACACAACGCCTTCTTGATGACCTTATACATCATATCTGCTCTAGTGGGCCAAGGAGAGAACTTCGATTATCTCCCCTCATTAGCTTTAGATGAAACCCTCCGCCAGCAGGCGGCGTTGTTTCCATTCAGTGACCTTGTGAGCCAGTCGTGGGAGTCGTGGCTTTCTAGAGCCGCACACTTGTCGGTGTCACTGTCTTCCTCTCACCCTAGATCCGCCTGTCTCGTCATTCACCCTGTTGACACCTCGGTCATGCCAGGCTCTTGGCCCCCCAGCTGGCCCCCCAGCTGGCCCCGACAGAGCTGGAAGTACCAGATTACCATTGGGAACGTGTGGCAGGCTAGGAAGTCAAGGATTGTGCAGAACAGCCACTCTCCCATGCACGACGCATACGTCATCTTTGGCTCAGTGCTCACGGAAGGGCGTCATGGAGATTCCGAGGGACATGATGATGGGCGGAGGGGTAGGGGTAGGGGGGGGGGGGGGAGAGGGTGGCGGTAGGATGTGATGGTTGTGTAGCAGATGAGAGAAAGGAGGGGAGGGGTGAGAGTTCGGGGTGGGTGGGAAAGAGAGCAGGCACCCTCAGAAGGGACGGACGGCGATTGACGGTGAGGATCCCTGTGACTCTGGTCCTGTGTGGCGCCCGGGGCCGAGGTTGGGGAAAGGAAGCTAATGGCGCGTCTGACATTTTGCGGAGCTTCCACCGCCAATAAATCACCGCAGCGCTGGCGTTTTGGAGGCGGCTCGGACAGGGCTGGGAATGTCCCGAGCTTCGCTCCTCTCCTCAAGCAGACCGGACACACGTCACACTTCTCGTCGTCCCATCATGCCCCGCGCTACCTCTAGCGGCGTGGCTGCGTACTTCCGCTGTCACCCGACAACACGCTGCGAAATGGCCGCCGCTTGTGTCTGCCGCCTGACCTCAGTGCAGAAGACAACAGGGATACTTGGATTTCATGGCCCGATACACCACTGGGTGCTGGCGGGTTTTATGAATTTTCATAGATGGCGAAGCACCCCTGAGGAGAGCCGCTTCCACGCACTGGCACATGGAGGCAAGTGTCTGGCCACGGACACTATACATGCAGGGTCCGTGGTTGGCCTTTATGGGGCTGGATGGAGAGCAAGCCGCCCTGACTGACTCCTATTCCAACTGGCGACCGGAGACGAAGGTGGGGCTCCGGCAAGACGATTGTTTTTGCACAGTAGCTACACGTGACGACTTCTTTGTTTCCCAAGTTTCAACGCCGACACAAAACATTGTATCTCCCGAAGTGTATCCTTTCTCTCCTGCCAGGGCTGAAAACGATGAAGGAGAAAACTGTGATTATTGACGGACACTCAGCTACGTATGCACGTTGTTGGAAAAACACCAAAATTACCCAAAGTAGTTAGTATTGTAACTGCGTGATTTTTATTTGATAAAGTGAATCCAAAATATAAACGGAATGTAAGAGAAGTAATGAATTAATAATCTAGAAACAGTTAGTCTAGAAGTTACGAAATGAAGATCAGAAAAACAAAACAATGGCAGTAAACTAAAAAATTAGGAATAGCGAAACGGAGGAGGAGGAGGAGGAGGAGGAGGAGGAGGAGGAGGAGGAGGAGGAGGAGGATTAGAATTGACATATGTTTTGTGCAAGCAGAAGCACAAAGAACAGACGAAGGAGGAGGGAGAGAAGCCTGATTACACCAAAAACATGCTATGGCAGGGACAGCACCAGCGGAGAGGGTGGCAATGCAATCGGGCACTCAGAAAGCCATCCGTTACGCAAAGCCCTGGAAAAGGAGAGGGCGGAAGCTGGGAGTTTGGAGTTTAACGAGCTCTGGAGCTTGTAAACGCGTTGTTGAACACGACGTTGCCTCCTGATCATCCTGGAGCCAGGCTCAGCCTGCCTTGATGGCGCGCTGTGAGACGTCAGGAGACGCAGCCACGGAGGGCCACGGCTGGCTGCACGCCTCGTCAGGAACGTCAGCTGGTTGGGTCTCAGCGCACGCACGTGACTTTTCGATAAAGCGCAGGCTCTAAGGGCTTGGTGGCGCAGAGCCTCATAGAGGACTGTCTGTTCTCTGCGCCCATGCCAACTGCCAGCACGGCAGCTCCGAGGCAGCCAGAAGATTGTATCGGGCTTGCAACTTTAGCCCCCTTCATTGGAAACAGTCTGTGCGCATACGTCTTGCCCCAGCAGTGACTTGCGTTAACATTCCGCGTTAATATTCTTTAACTGTTCGCAGCGTGCTTCGTTATTCCACATTACTTTTGAATCGGAAAGTTATGTTCAGAATTTAGAGTTCGTTGAGAATTGTTTCAAAGTTGTGTTTCGCAATTATCTTCCAGTCTTTCCGAAAAGCGGCGCTGGCATATTTGCAACAATGACGAGTATTCGTTCTGTCTTTGAAGCGAGGAAAGGGTTTAGATCGCATCTTTTTACATTAGTTCTTTACTTTTTCAAGCAATTTTGCGCCATCCTGAATTATGCGTTACATGCAGCGGTTCTTAGGAAACGAGAAACATCTGTTCCGCGCGTGCTCTTATAGCAACAAAAAGTGGTGCGACCTTCCCATGTCTTTAAAACCATCTTCCGACCAAACTAATCTTTTTCTTCTCAGTGTCCGCATTTTCATTCAACAACTCTCCCAAGTCTTTGAGTAAACTTTCCTTTCAGCCTTTCCTTTGCCATCTCGCTTCGCTCGCTCACTGTAGAGATAGGAGTTTCTTTGTCTAACACTCCTTGGTATTTCAACGTTTCAAGGATAACTGCGTGTGTATATGTGTTGAGTGAGTGTGTGTGTGCGAGTGTGTATGTGTGTGTGTGTTTGTGTGCGTGCGCGAGCGTATGGGTGAGTGTGTATGTGTATGTGTGTGTTTTTGTGCATGCGTGAGCGCGCGCGTGTGTGTGTTGGGAATGGGAGAGAGAGAGAGAGAGATGGAGACAGAGAGAGAGAGAGAGAGAGAGAGAGAGAGAAGGGGGGGTTAGGATGGGAGAACTGAGGGAAGAAAAAGAGAGAAAGCATATGAAAATCCACATCCTTGCTGGACGCAACTTAAATTCAGTGCACACTTGTGACAATGGAAAAAAGAAATCCTAGTCATCCTAAAAGTGGAACTGGACTCACGGCGAAAAGTCACAAGGCACACACGTTTCCACCAATCTCAACTGCACAAACTGCTTATGGCCTGCAGTCCTCCCAGCATTACCCACACCACGCCGCACGGAGTGGACGGTGTCTGTGTGTTCACCCACGTGCAGGCGCTGCCGTAGGCCTGCTTGATTCTTCTCAGTGCGTTTTTTATCGTCAAATTCTGTATTTTATATTTTTCTAGAAATAACATACTGCTCTTGTGAGACCTCTAGCTATGGGAGATCAGACTGGACATGCTACCGTAGAACGAAGGCCGAACTGCCGCTCCAGACCTCACAAGAATTGGCTCCAACTGCTCTTGTTACCGGTTTATATTTTCTCCCTTCTCCACATCTGGAATACACTGCGATATGTCTTATGTTTAGAGCACACATCTTGTCACTCACTCAGCCACATGAGCACTGGCTTTGTTGCCGTACAGCTGTGTGGTTGAAGTGCTGCGACAGTCGACAAGAGGTCTTGGGCTCAGTTTCCTTGCTGATCTCCTTTTCACCTGACGTCTTTCTTCTCGGCAGAGCTTGCTTTATCATTTATGATATCTGATATGATGAGCTAGGACAGAAAATTGCAGGTGGGTATGATGGATAAATTCAATACAAACATAACTCTGCCCCGAGCTCACCGCCTACCGCCAGGCAAATGGCTGCTGTCAGTCAAAGTGACAACACGCAGAAAAGTACACAAACTGACGTGGCGGCTTTTGTCGCGAAAAAAGCTGAGCGTTGTCATCATCCTAGACACACCATTGACTTGATGGAGGATTAATTTTTCTAACATTCCATGCCCCCTTCATCCCCCATCTTCTCTCATACCGCCTCAGTCCCGCCCTCATCTTCCACTTGTCCGCAAGCAGGAGGTGGCTAGTGTTGGAGGAAAATATGAATGTCTGGCGCACTCAGGTAAGGTTACCCAGGGAGACAGCCCACGTTGTGTGACCTCTCACCTCCCTGTGACCATACTGGGGCTGTCATCTTGCTGTCTGTCTGGAGGGACAGTTGCCGCGGTCCCCAATGGCCGTCTCCAAGTGGGAGGGGAGTCCACTCCGCCTTAATAACACGGGAAATTGAATTTTTTTTTTGGCCCCTGCTGCAACCCAAGGAGCACGCCCTGGGCTAATGGCGCCTCCTGTTCTGTCCCCCACCCCTCCCCCCTGCCCAGGCGGTGGTTAGGGTAACCCAAGTCAGCACCAGTCGATGGCACACAGACCCATGGACGTGCGGAAGGCCGAAGCGGACCAGGGAAGCTCCCTGCTCGAATAGCAGCCGATTATCCAGGCGGCAGCGGGATTAGAGGGCTGCACGTGGAGATGAGGCAGATAGGAGGGCTGAAGGGATCCCCGGCTTTCTAAGAAGTAATAAAAGAAGCGAAGATGACTTGATAAAAGCCCTTAGCCCGTAAAAATAGACGTCCAGAGGTTTATGGATGTGCGCCTTTCTCGTGCCAAGTGGCTGATTGCTGATGACTGAGAAACTTGACCCCTCTATCAAAGCCTTCAATACTGCAGCGTCAAAAAATGGGAGTGCTCATCTTTTGTATACACTTCACAATCAAGCCTTTTATGGGGATTTCTGTGTGAGACAGTCCCATCTTTGGTGACACAAGACATTGGACTCCTTCGGCCCTGAAGGGCTCAAGGTTGCCAGATTATCACCTGACTTTGTGTCGTGACTGACTCTTCTTGCTAAGCTGGGCACTCCATATTGCCTGCATTCGATCTTTTTGAAGAGAGGTCTGATATTAATGGAGGAAAACACAATATGGTGTAAATGTGAACGTTGAACGGAAAGCACAGATAAATAACTTTGAACTTTGCAACTTTGAAACTTTGAAACTTTGAAACTGTATTGTCCGGGCCCACTGCCCGTAGACAAGGCACGATACAATACTGATAAATTGAAAACAGTAATGCTGAAAATTCATTGCGTGAGAGAGAGAGAGAGAGAGAGAGAGAGAGAGAGGGAGAGATAGGGAGAGGGAGAGGGAAAGAGAGAGATATAGAGAGACAGACAGTCAGCCAGCCAGACAGGCAGGCAGACAGACAGGCAGGCAGGCAGACAGTCAGGGACACCTACAAAAACCGAGAGAGAGAGAGAGAGAGAGAGAGAGAGAGAGAGAGAGAGAGAGAGAGAGAGAGAGAGAGAGAGAGAGAGAGAGAGAGAGAGAGAGAGAGAGAGTGAGAGAGAGAGAGGGGGGGGAGAGAGAGAGAGAGAGAGAGAGAGAGAGAGAGAGAGAGAGAGAGAGAGAGAGAGAGAGAGAGAGAGACGGCATTGCTTTCTTTGAAAGGGGATGTGAAGTACGCAAGAAAACTTGCACCTTGGTCAGAAATTGTCTCAAATTAATGTCCTTACAATACAGATGAGTATTAGGACTGTGATTATCGCTTTAAAAGCACGTATTTTTCAGCTTCAAACATGTGTAGACGCTTCTAATTTTTACAAAAGTCAATGTTTCCACAAATGAGCAAAATATTACGATTGTGTAGCAAGGTTGACTGATGTCTGACAACTGTAGTGATTGCCATCTTGAAAATACCCCGAACCTGGCTGAAGCAGATGAAAGTAATTTTTAGCAGAGTTCGCCATGATTCCTTCCATTGTTAAAACCACACGCTGAAAATACAAGTCTTGCCTGACAAAACGGAGGGTGAACCATAAATCAGTGTGTGCTATTCCTGAAATACAAACAGAGAATGCAACTACAGAGGCTCTTTTACATATGAAACTCCCAAATAAATTGTAATGTCTGGAAAAGCCTCTGATTAGCTACATGAAGCCTAACGATGTTGTTGGATTTCGTATATATATGTACACCATGTACCACTGATTAAGTGTGTTCTCTCTCTCTCTCTCTCTCTCTCTCTCTCTCTCTCTCTTTCTCTCTCTTTCTTATATCTCTCTCTCTTTCTTTCTTTCTCTCTTTCTCTCTCTCTCTCTCTCTCTCTCTCTCTCTCTCTCTCGCTCCCTCTCTCTCTCTCTCTACATAATTACACGGGGAGTGCCAAGATGAAACTCTATATTCATATATGAAAATGAGAAATTGTTGCATTATTTTCTGGTCATTAAGTCAGTCGTGTTGACGAACTGCTTGATACTCGAATTACACAAACTGCTAACTCGTTTTCCTCCATTTTAGAACACATCTCACACAATGAAATATTGCAGTGTACTATTTCATTACTTCCTTGTTTTTGTCAAGATCTAGTTGGGAAAAGACACCGCACATTTGTCCAACACTGTCACATTATCTGCATAACATCTCCTCTCTTCCTCCTTCTCGCAAGACCAGGGGTGTAATTCATGAACTTGGACTTTCAGCGTGGTCTAAGACTAGTCTAGGACCACTGTCGTTGTCTACAATTCATGAACTTGGACTGTCGTAGTCTACAATTCATGAACGTGGACTTTGTTCAGTCGGCAGACTGAACTGCGGACTACGGTGGTCCAAGGATTTGTTGGACTACACACCTAAGTCCAAGACCAGCGCGAAATTAAATGGCCGACCTGTTCACGGTTCGCAAATAATAAGCTGTATTTTGGGACACTGGAAACCCATCCAAAGAAAGTATAAGCCATGAACAGCATTAAATTATGAAAGCTGTATGTTGATTGCATCAATAGGTCGTGAAAACGCTTACATTTTACAGTTGGAAATGCAGGTCGCCGAGCTTCGCGCACTGCTATTTATAGCTGAAGCGCGGACCGCTGCGACACCAGTAAACAGTGCTGTCCTCGAACCTGCCTGTTGCTGTTGACATTGGGTACAATGCTAGTGTTGTCTGATGCTATGAAAACGATACATTAAAATTGCATCTGTGTTATGAAAACACTGCTCAGATTAAATTGCTTTATTTTTGGTAACTGAGAAAATGTGTGACGATCGCCAGGGTTTCACGAGTTTGGTGGGGAAAGTGAGTTGAGGCTGATCGAGTGTGTGTGTGTGTGCGTGTGTGTGTCAGTATCACTGTGTGCGTATATTTATCCTCATCAAGACAGATTATTGTTCCACCCCTTCCTTACTGAATTTCAATGGTTCTCACTTGGAAATCCTGCCATATTGTAAAACGTGATCTTCTGCTCGTTTGCCTCTTGCTGATGAACTTAATAAACGGTGACACACACACACACACACACACACTCGAGCCAGCCTCACTCAGCTCGCACTTCATTTGTCACCTCCTCCCACGCTGTCCGTCTTCTTTTGTTTGCTTGGGCTGTGTGTATGCTGCTTTTAATGTATCCGTATCTTGCTGACACCGCTTTTATGATAGCTATCCGATTCCCGCTCCATAAAATCGGGGCTTTTCTTCGAGGTTTTGCTACCGATCGTGACTGACATTTTTGACGGGAAGTTTGAAGCGGTACGCTGAGGCTGAAGTGTGTGTGTGTGTGTGTGTGTGTGTGTGTGTGTGTGTGTGTGTGTGTGTGTGTGTGTGTGTGTGTGTGTGTGTGTGTGTGTGTGTGTGTGTGTCATTGTGTGTGTATATTTATCCTCATCAAGACAGATTATTGTTCCATCCCTTCCTTACTGAATTTCAATGGCTCTCACTTGGAAATCCTGCCATATTGTCAAACTTGATCTTCTGCTCGTTTGCCTCTTGCTGATGAACTTAATAAACGGTCACACACACACACACACACACACACACACACACACACACACACACACACACACACACACACACACACACACACACACACACACACACACACACACACACTCGAGCAAGTATCAGCTTGCATGCGCACTTCATTTGTCACCGCCCTCCCACGCTGTCCGTCTTCTTTTCATTGCTTGGGCTGTGTGTATGCTGCTGTTAATGTATCCGTATCTTGCTGACACCACTTTTATGATAGCTACCGATTCTCGCTCCGTGAAATCGGGGCTTTTCTTCGAGGTTTTGCTACCGATCGTGGCCGTCATTTTTGACGGGAAGTTTAAAGCGGTACGCTATGCGCTTGCGCACTGGGCGGAATCCCCGGGAAATCCACATCATTCTAAAAATAATCCATGGACTAGGTCAATCAGTCCCAGCCTTTCAAGTCAACACCCAGTCTGGGTTCGTGAATCATAGACTCGCTGAGTCCAGGACTAGTCCATAGACTAGCGGTGGTCTGGGACTAGTCCTGGACTCACAAGTCCAAGACCAGTGCTCGCGAAAGTCCAAGTTCATGAATTACACCCCAGCTTTTCACCATGGGCTCTAGAAATCGACGTCCTGAATACACCAATGTGGTCTTTTCTTTGGAGGTTTGAGCCTCACGCCCAGGTCAC